>RAHM01000195.1:822798-876278 GCA_003713295.1 Parotia lawesii | reverse complement strand
AACTATATCTCTATTATGCTGTGGTCAATACATCTTTATTTCATATCCTTGAGTTGTTTCTCTTCTTTCCTCCATCCTTGGGTTGTTTCTCTTCTTTCCTCCATGGTGTTATCAAAGATAGCATATCCTTTACTCAGCTTGATTCAATGCTGGGAAAGCTGGATTGTGCATTCTCAATGCTGAGAAAGCTGAGAAAGCTGAGAAAGCTGAGAAAGCTGGGTTGTGCATTGCCAGTGTCCATTTTCCTGCAAAAATTCCTCAACAGTGCCTTCTATCTAATACAGTGTCCATGTCCAAATTCCTTTGTAGCTTTGATGGAAAGAAGACAATTTCCTACAGCAACAGACTTTAATACACAAAAAATATCAACTTTGATACAGGTAAGTTTTGTGATCTACTCTGTGTTATTGCCCAGCAACAGGGTCTGGGACTCAGTAAATTTGAGCCCTTATATAAATATGAACACCTTGTGGAGAAATTGTTAGTTAGACAACTAAACCATCCCCTCCTTTTCCAAAAGTTGACAGTGTGTTTTCAATAAGGATAATAAATAACAGGATAATACTACCCTACCTCTCTAGGAACATGAATTAAAATCCAGTCAGGTTTTTTTATAAGATTAAGTAGAACTGTGAGCTATGCATGTGTGAAACCATGCCACAAATACGGTTTCCAACACTACAGCTTCAAAAGGATTTGGCTCATTATGTAGGTGAGGGTACATTGTATTTGAAAGCAGATATTTTCCTGGAATTTCTAAACCTTGCTTATTCTTTAACTCTGTCAAAACATGACATTTGAAAGGACTTTGGAAACTTTTGGGAAACGTAAGTGATTTTGAACACAGGAATCAATAAAAGTTTTAATAAAAGTCACTGTTAACACATGCATATGGAACACCAAAAGGAATAGATAAATATAGCTCTCCCTTTATTGTGTTTGCTATTCAGTTTCCTCAAAACCCTGCAGTTATGAAATATTAAAAATAAAAGGAGTGCAAGGCTTCTGAAGAACCTGAAATTTAGGAAAGAGGGAATTTTGGGAGTAACTGTAGATTACTTTCTACAAACACCATCTTAAAGAATAAAGAAACAAAAGCAACATGTACAGAAAAAAAAAAAATGGCAGTTCTCCAAGGAAAATGTTTTTTGCCAACAGATGCAGCTGAAAACATTCAAAACTAAGTAAAATATTTAACTAATGTTTATGTCCTTGCAAAGGATGCCATAATATATCTAAGTATTGTGTTCAATATTGTAGAATAATTTGGGATCCAATTTGTCAATGCTCCTTCTTGTGAGAAGCGTAACTTATACCAAAAACAAGTGAGATCAAAAGGACGGCATGTAATTTACAAGTTACTGAACGTAAGTAAAGATTTCGAAATTGATGAGTGGCCATACTTATCAATATTTAAAATAGGATCTTGATTAAAGACATTTTTTAAACAAAACACAGGTTTTTCCAATCAAGAAGTCTGTGGCAAAGTTTATTGTCAAATAGTTTTCTGTTGTGAAACTTATTTTCCCTGATTATGTCTATCCACCTCAACAGATTTCAGTCTGGATGATTCGAGTTCATTTTGCTTTCTACTAAGCAGCCTTAGAGCCTCACTGAAGTAGTACAGTATGGGTATGTCACACTGCTTCAGCTTGGCTAGACTATATTTCTTATGATATATCCTGGCGAGTTTATCCACAGAGGAATGCTCCTAGCTAAAGTACATGTCCCTGGCAATTGAGAAGTCAAATTTTTAAAGTATGAGAGAGCTGTGTTGCTTTTTCTGTAAGCCATGATACTGGCTTAGGTGGATACAAAATACATCTGAACTATTTCAGAATGAAAAATACTTTCATTGCTTAACTGACCTTTCCTGAAAATGTTTGTTCTCTGGAATGTTTTGAAACTTAGATTTTCTTTGCTAGAGAAAGTAAAACATCCGAATATCAGCTGTTTCACAGAGCTAAAATCTCCTTTTCAGTTCTACTAGGTAGAGTATCTTTGACTCAAGATGAAATTAAATTTTTTAAGTTTATTGTGTTTGATCACTGAGAAACCTTCTTTTGGGATAATTGCCATGGTTCTAGTTTCCCCACTATGTACCACTGAGTGTTGGAAGCTCCTTTTGTTCACTGTGCAAGGATGTTAAAGCATAGCTTTAATTATATTTGTCTGAAGCAGTAACTAATGCACCTATTGAAAACAATAGTTCATTTCTCCATTTTGAAATACTAGCTTCTTACTAGTGTTACTAAGCAAGTCAGAATAGATGCTAGAATAGAAGAAAGCAGACAAAAAATTGACTATAACTTATCTGCAGAACGTACATGCTTTTGTACTATGTATTTTACACGCTGAGCTTCCAAAGGATAAAAATCCCAGCTTAAATGGAGAGAAGTTAAGTGAAATGGTGTCAATATTCATGGTGGTCTGTGTCATACACAATCAGCCTTGCGCTGCTGTGTTGTTCTATGCAGAAGCTGGTGATAATCTGTACCATCTTTATGTTCAGACCTGGAAAAAAGAAATCTGTGTTCTCACCCCTTTTGATACCAGCAAACGAAAGCCTCTGTAAAAGAAAGCTTCAGTAGCCATTGATATTACAGCAGTTCACCGAAGGCCAATTTCATCAAAAGTTCCTTATTTGTGAGAACAGATTCATATTACGAGCTCCCACTGGCACCATCTGGCCCAAAGTTAAAGGGAAAATCCAAAGAACACATATAGAACGAGTGCATTTTAAGTGAAATTACAGCTGAGGAGAGTTATATCTGGTTATATTGGTAAGTGCTGTAGTCTTGCAGTGATCTTTGGGGAGCAGGTCTCCAACGCGTGTGTATGTTTTTCTAGACAGAACTGTCAAATGCAAGTCCACAATCCCATAAGGATCTTTAAGTAATTTAGTGAGAGACAACTTGACAGATAAGCTGTTAAAACCTGTAAACGGTTTTTCTATTACTGCCTCATATTATCTATGTTCTTTGTTTCAGAGAAAGAGAATTTGACTGTTTCAGTCTAAAATATCTGCATCAAATAAAACCACTGCTCCTAGAAATATGCTATTTAACACAAGTGATTAATTGATTTCAATACTGAAAGGGATATGGTAAAGTGCAACATAAAAATGTGTTTCTGTTGGGTTAGGAGTTTTTTGGGTTTTGTTTGTTTTGTTTTGTTTTGTTGATAAAAATCTACTAAATGGGGTGATATTCCAAGGTACACTTGAAAAAGTGACAAAATGCATTTACACACTTAGGGCCCATTTTTTGCCTGTACATATTTATACACACAGTGTAGATAATATGCTTAAGTAACCCTGCTGAGAGCAAAGTTTAGCTGTGACCATAACGTCATCTCAGACTTCAATACAGCAGATGATATTTGTGTACCTCCACGGGTAGAAAATATGACTGATGGTTTTCTGAGTTACAAATATTGCTTTCAAATAGTCCTTAAGAGTTTTCTTAATTTGCTCAGGCCCTTTTGAGACTACATAAAATCTGAACATATAAAACATCCTGAGGACCTCTCTGAAGCACTATCTCCTTTCATTATTGTCAGATGACTTCCCTTCCTGCCCCCTAGGCCGTCTATTGGAAAAGAGAGGGAAAAATAACACCCTATGCCTTTTCATTTAACTAATAATTTTTATAGATTTTAGTTTTATTCCTTCCTACCCATCTCCTCCCCAGGCTGAAGAGTACAGGTCTATTAGTTATTCCTTCTATAAATAGTATTCTATAACTTTGATCATACCTGATACCCTTCTCTGCATTTTCCTCAATTCCTATTCTCACATGTCAAAAATAATATAACAGAAATGAAAGCATTCAAAATGTAGTTTTATAATTAATTTATGCACTGGCATAATACTGCTTTCCCTTCTGTATTCCTTTTTGAATAATTTCTAGCACTCTATTTGCTTCTTTCACCATTTGTGATTTGGTGCTTTCATAAAACTACATTATAATATCAGCACCTCTATTCTGTGCCTACTGCTCAGCTTGGATTCAAACTGAATTTTTAATAGGTGTGAAATCATGTTTTGGAGGCAGAAATTCAGAGCCAGGTATGCTTAAATGTAGGCTTAGTCTACAATAGAGTTTTGTGAACACTTGCAGGTATTGAAGATAACATAGTTTGAAATTTTCTACTTGGAAAATTATGTACATCAAGTGATAGGGCTTTGTTTTGCTACAGAAAAATTGAGTAAATCTTATAAATACCCTGTGTAAATGTGCTAGTGGTGTTATTGAAGAGTTAATATTAGGAAGAGTTTTCCCCTTGTAGCAACAGAGTTTATGGTTAAAATTTGAAAACTCCTAGATATGACTTTGGGACCATTCCACCATTTTTTTTTTTTAAATAATGATAATAAATTTGCAAGTTCTGATGTTGAAACCCTATTTGATTTTTAAAGTTTGTAAAGCTTTTGCATGCTTTGATCTTGAGCCTTGAGATCTTGACTCTGCTAAAAGCTAATGTAAAAAAATTATCTTTTCTTTTTCAATTCAAGTAAATTCAAGGAAAGATAACAGTCAGCTGCTTGTCATGCCCCCTTTTGAAAAAAAGGAGAATAATTTTTACCCAATTACCTAAAAGCTGGAAAATTAATGGGAATTTAAAAGCTCAATGTGAACAGAAGTGAGCAAATGGTGATAAAATCAAATAAAATCAAATATTCTCACAAAATAAAATACAATATGAAACCTCAAAAGAAGTTTGCATAAGAAAAGCTTTTATTATTGCCTTTTTCTCACTGATAGTGGTACTGGATGAAAATAATTTCTATGGTGGTTTATTTGTATTCATTTTGAGAGGGAGAGTTGGACCTTCTGCTCTAATCAGGCTTCCTAATATTCCCAGCTATTTAATCCTCTTGAGAAAGAAGACCAAATTGGGCAAGTAAACTTGAAAAATCTTGCTATAAGCCTCTTTACAATTCAACTTGGACTGCAGCCTCCTTAAGGACTCGCAGACTCTTCTGGTACAATTTTGTTTACATCTGCTAAACTAAATGAGGGTAGAACTAAAAGGTGTGGAAATCTGTGGGTCTTTGGATCTCTGTGATGAAGTCAGAGCCTTGAGACACAGAATCGTGGAATTATAGAATGGCTTGGGCTGGAAAAGACCTTAAAAATCATCTAGTTCTAATCCCCCTGCAATGGGCAGGGGCACTTCCCACTAGACCAAATTGCTCAAAGCCTGGCTTTGAACATTGCCTGGGATGGGGCATCCACAGCTTCTCTGGGCACCCTGTTCCAGTGCATCACCACCCTCAGAGTAAACATGAACCATTAAATAAAGCTTACAGAACTTCGAAATGTCTGTAGAGAAGGAAGTTCTTGGTCTAGTGACTTAGCTCAATAACAGCAGTCTCATTCATCCCTGTTCATGATTGCTACTCATACTGAACAAATACTTGCAGCTACAGCTGTTTTCAGCAGTAGTGCAGTCCGTCAGCAATTTCAGAAAATCTAAGTAAAACTCTTTAATTCAGTCTCTTTACACTATCTTAGCTTACAGTAGTTTTCAGAGTATAATATGAAACACAATTCTGCAAAGTACACATGAAAGATTGAGATAGTTTTGTGCCTAAAGATGTGAGCACTGTTTATCTTTGCTTTCCCAATTCATGGTGGTGGCCAACCCCCTTTCTGGTACTGGGTCTTCATCAGGAATTTGGGGATCTGAGGGTGTGTCAGTAGTCTGTAGATTAATTTTGTGACTACAGCCCACAGTACACTTCAGATTTTTAAAATAAGAAAAGCTTATAGAAACAAGTAATCAAATCTTATCTCTCCCAACTGTCTTGTAAAGAACTCCACATATTAAATTTATCCTAACACCAAAACTCTCCATCTTAAACACCCAAAATATGAAGAAGGAAGAGATTAGAGAAGTCATGTTTCATACAACGAATCTGCTTCCATGCAAGCCTTATTACTTTCCACTGAAAAATCCGTCAGTGAACAGCAGTCCAGACCCTTGGGTTTTGTGTAACTCTTTTACAAAGTGCTGGTAACTGTTCTTGGGAGGCTACAGAGCAGGTGTGTGTCAGACCAGGCTAAAAGAAACCTGGACCTGGGTTTCCTTTTGTTCCTCGTTACATTCCCCAGCATTATTGGGGTTGGTTGGTGGCTGGAAATGAAGAAGTCTTGAAAAAGAATCCTACATAATGTCTAACTACAGTCAAAGGACTGTACCAAAGATAAAGCAGCTTTTAAAAAAATAGATTTTTATTGGTGTTATTTTGCTCTGCGCCTGTGGAGTCTGAAGCGAGTTTTGCCACTCTGTTATAATGGATGCAACATTTCTCATCTCACAATAATGGCTCCATTTGAAGATATGTCCTAGTAAAAACAATGGAGAAATCACCAAAATAAATGAATACCAAAGAGAGTGCTAGCTGGAAATTCTAGAACATTTTATTTTAAAAAATTAATTTAAAATTCTTAATTAAAAATTTAAAAATTTTAATTATCTTTTATTAATACATTTTTATATCTATACATTGTAACATATGCATTTTAAGCTTCCCAATAGTCACTTATTACAGAAATATCAACCTTGTTGCAATACCCAAGCTCCTTTGTCAGAGACAATGAAATCACCAGGAGAGATGTTACACGGAAAGAATAAAGATGCCCTCTGACACAAGCATCTTGCAGACTAAGTAAAAGATAAAGGTAGCATGTGGACGTAGAATAGATGGGAGAGCACAAGGAAACAGGGCAAGTGGTGTTGGTCAGCCTGACTGCACTTGTACCAGAAGCCTGTCGTCAAATTTTGCATGAACACCAAGGAGAAGAAAACACAAATTTAAAGGTTGATCATACTGCAGCTTCATGGCAGTTTGAGGGGAATTCCTCCTGAGGGCAATGGAATATAAAAGACATAAGCAACTCTAAGATTAACAGGATGTTGACATCATAATGGGTCAGACCTAGTGTTTGGGGGGAAAAAGAACATTGGGTAGAGAGGACTAAAAATAGTTTTTAAAAGAAAAGATACAGTTTACATTTCTTAAAACAGAGGAAATCTCTAGAAAAATAGTATGTCTCTGTCAAAGAGTTTGACAACATATATTAGCATTCCAATAGTATTTAAGGTGAGTGTGAACTAAATGTTAATTGATCATACATGATAAATACTGACTTTCTTTTTGACAAAAATAACAAGACCCCTACATATACACATATATATGCAGATGACAGATCATGTGTGCATGGGGTAGCCTCCAAATGAACAGTGAATATTGCTTCTTGTCCCCAACTCACCAGGGCTGCTGCCAGGGTCTCTGGGCTCCTAGGCACTGACCCTCTTCCCTCTCACTATAGTCATGAACCTTTGACGTCTGGACAACAGGATGAAAGAGAAGGGGATAATGTTGCGGAGGAGCTTGCTATGCCTTTCTGATTCCACACTACCAATTTTGCTGATGATAACTAGGACCTAAAAATAAAAGCTAGATAAATTTCTCAGCATGAGGGAATCTCTTCAGAGGATTAAGAACTTTTTTTTTTTCCGTCACCGAAATAAAACTATGTATTGGAATATGGATAAGAAAATCTTCTAAGCAACATAATTATTTTGATGCAGCTACTTCTCAGAGTGAAACAGCAGGTGAAAATCTATACAAAAATGAAGTAAGTAAAGAGAGTGAAGAACAGAACACAGCTGTTTTCTTCTGAATTGGATAATTTCAATGGAATTTTAAGTTAAAGTTAAAACTTCAGAAGAATAGGATGAGAACTGCAAGTCATAGATCTTAAGGTGTCACAAAGCTATTGACTGAAAACGTTTGAAAGCACATTTGGTCCAAGACAAGGGGTATTTCTGAGATTCCAAAGTGATATCTTGGCAATGATTGCCTATGTTGTGCCAGTCTGAAGAGCTACACACGTATCGAGTATCATTGATCTATATTCTGTTTTCCAGAAGTATTAACCTAATGTTCTCAAGAAAAAAAGTCAGACAAACTCACAAGTCCTAATCCTATCCAGGTACATTACAACATTCCCACCTGTGATATTATTTGACAGGAAAACCAGAGAGACAATGTGCTTCTTAACAGAGTAGAATTTTCCATATTCTTTGCCTGGAAGCATTATAGGCACCTCTCCTCTTTTATATTATTTAAAAATAGGATTGTTAAAAATGTACAGACACCGTCATATTCCAATCTAAATCTTTGCATTACAATGAGAATGTTTTTCCCAAGAAATATTCTGAACTCTCCTCATTGGAGAAAATGCATGCTTTTAATCTTCTTCATAAAATTATATATATTAAAATTGGTTTTTTATCGAATTTGAGTTACTCCTGGAAAGCTATCATAAATAAAGGACTTTCTGTCAGTAATAGTGCCTTAGCTATTGGGAAGGCACAAATAGACTCAGGGCCAGATCAGGTAAAGGAGAAGAGGCTGGTGAGCAATTCGATTCCTTAATACAAGCCCTGGCTCAAGAGATACGGTAACTGAACTGTGTTAATCACTCTGTGTTCTGAATGGAATTCAGAGGTTTTTTTCTGAATGGTGATTATTGAGTTTCACCACCAGTCTTCCGTAACAAAAAGTCACAGAGTTGAGGAAGATGAGTTACATTTGTGAGACACCACTCTTGACAACGCATTTTACTGTTTGTACGTGAGAAAACTGAACCCAGGCAACAACAAAGTCTGTACCTGTGAAAGGAAGAAGAAGCAACAAAAGCCTCAACTATCTGTGTTGTTGAGAAGATCTGAGAAAGAGGTCAATAATGAATTGCACACAAATCTGACAGCTGCTGCTCTTTCGTCACCACTGCAGAGTGCTTTTATACCTGCTACCCTACTGTTATTTTCTCCTGGTGTTCTTTCATAAGAAAGATTTCCATTCCTACTAGCCTCACTGTTGTTGTCACCTCTTTCATCAAGCTAATTTTAACTTTAAAATAACACAAAATTATCCAAAATTTTGAGGTCAGCCTCAGCTTCAGTGCTAAGATGAACCCAGAGATATGTAGATATCCCCTCTAACGTAAGTTTTGCTCAGATCCTATGACTTTAATTCCTTCAGCGGAAGAAAAATCAAATTACCATCAATTCTTATCCTGTATAGTGCTTACACTTTCTATTGTGATTAGGACATTATGTAGTTATTATAACAGGTGTAACACAAAGTCCTCGTTTGTTCATGCTTTCCTGCAGAACCCATCACACTGCAGTTGCTCTCAGTGTCCGGGCCTGGTCACCTAATCACATTACTCTGTTAGGAATAAATAGCTATTTTAGCACGGGGTCACAGGCTTGCCACAGAAGCTGCATGCTGAACTCACAGCCACTGGGAAGGAGATGGGCAGGCTGAACACTCCCCACGTTACCTGGCAAACACAGCTGGTCACTGGTTTCCATGTTATCCTAACTTTTGTCATTTTTCAACCTTCTTCTTTTTTGCAAAATAAAACCAAAAATACATTGACTTTTGCTTTGAAAACGTGCTGTAGAATTTCAGAGCTTAATCAAGGTACAAAGGTTTTATTTAGGACAGCCTAGCATAACTTTTGTTTGCCTGTGCTGCCGCACATGAACTGCTGCTCATGCTGGTCTTGTACTGCAGTTCCCTGGAGGGGTCTCAATTCCCACTGGGGTCCACAGTCCCTAAACTGATGGTGCATCAGGAAAACACTTGGCAGTGGTGCTTTCTGGACTTTTTCTCTGTAACTGATTTTACAAACTCACCTACTGTTATACCCCAGAGAATCCACACAGAATAAAACACATATAGTGAGTGGTAAGGGCTCTTCAGTGTCAGGTAGAGCTGAATGCCTCAGGATATCTGAGCTATTACCCTCACTGAGCATGCTCTGATACTTGATGGGAAATTTTACATGTGTTATCTTTGAGATCTCTACCCCAGGAGGGATTGACAGAAACAAATGACACATACAAAAGTCATGTTCTTCATGGTATGTGAATGTAAATTAATGTTTCTCTAGTTATTGCAGACTCAAATAAATGGCATACTGGACAAAAGCCAAAGCAATTTTGCATAAGCCATGTTGGGCTTCAAAAGTAATCTTAAAAAAACCCAAAAAATCTTTTTCTTATCAACAAGATGAACTGCCTTTTTCTAGATGGAGATCTTAATTTTTTTTCTTGTGTTATGAAAGCAACTGAAATAAAAACATGCTTTCTCAAACACCACAAAGAAAGAAGGCGGCAGTGGTAATCCACCCTCTTGTGCACAGTCATACTCAACAGATAGCAATAAATTTTCCAGCAGTTTTCTGATTTATTTGAATGGGAAATAGCAGGGGTCTCTAAGCTGCAATCCACACAATCAACAACTCTGCTAATGGTTGTTACCATATTTCTGTAACTCTATTAAGTTAATGAACTTTAGGTCCCTGTGATACACAGTGCACATCCTGATGTTATTTTGAAATACCACTGACTTTCTATCTAAAATTATTGTGCAATATATCAGTTCATTCAGGTGGTACAATCAATCACACCTTGTCCAACTAATTTTTAATACTATCATCTAATCCTATTGCATAGACAACAATGGTGTTTCCAGGTCTATGGGCAGAGAAGAAGGGCTATCTCTTACTGCTTTTTTAGAAGCTGGGGATATAAGACATGTCTTTGGAAACGACTCTTTGCAGTACTCTTGGTTTTACTCCGAATGACAGTTAAGCTATAAAAGTAGATACTAAACCCACATAATACGCTAGCCTTAGGAAAAGGGAGATTTATATTTCTCTACTGTTCTGTGAAATAGAATATATTATGCTAAACCTTTCCAACCCTTCAGAAAATGTCTATTTCAAAAGATTTAAATACAAGATGAAAGTATGAGCAAATCTAGAGGAGATACAAAGTTCAAGCAAAGGGGAAAAGGTTTTCTGTTGGCACAGATGCCACAAAGGGACAGAAGGGTAAAAAATGCAAAGCTGGGCACACTGCAAGTACCAGGAGGACATTCAGGCTATGACTGCAAACTGCTGAAGCATGAGGTGAGGGAAGAAAAGCAAAAAGAAGAAAATGGTTTTTGTGTTCAGCACAGAACTGTTTAGTACCTTTGTCTCCCTGCAAATCACTGATTAACTAACTCAGAAACAAAGTGTCCTGAGCTCAGCAGAGTGGGGGAGGAACATACAGAAACAAATGGAAAAACTTTTGCCATTAGAACAAAAAGTGTCAGGAATCAATGCAAAAGTGTGAAAGTCTTCCTGCGCTTGTGAAAATCTTGTGCTACTTAAAAGGAAGCATAGTCACAGAGAAGAAAAAAAAGAAAGAAGGAAAGTCAGCAAGTAAGGGAAAAGGTAGGAAAAAGGAGAGTGATATTTCAGATACAAAAGTTAAACACAAGTATTTGGAAAACAAATAATAGATGGATCATTTCCTATGAAGAAATAACCAAATGAACTACAGAAAACATTAAGATGGATTCATACAACAGCAAGTAAAATATGGAAGTTAGACTAAAAATAAGAAACATGGAAATACACATAATGAGCAGAGATATGATGCAAGAATTATGGAATTATTTTCATATTTTGATATTTACAAAGAAAAATAGAATTTAATTTTTTTTTCTGCTTTGGTGATATTTCAGTGCAGAGAAAAGGATGACACACTTCTTTCTTTTTATCATAGAATCATAGACTATTCTGAGTTGGAAGGGACCCATAAGGATCACCGAAGTCCAGCTTTTGGTCCTGCACAGAACAGCTCCAAATATCACACCATGTGCTGTGCGAGTGCTGTCCAAATGCTCCTTGATCTCTGTCAGGCTGGTGCTGTGACCGCTTCCCTGGGGAGCCTGTTCAGTGCCCAACCACCCTCTGGGTGAAGAACCTTTTCCTGATATCCAACCTAAACCTCCCCTAATACAGCTTCAGGCCATTCCCTTGAGTCCTGTCATGGGTTACCACAGAGAAGAGATCAGTGCCAGCCCCTCCGCTTTCCCTTGTGAGGAAGCTGTACATCCTTCTCCCAACAGCGAACATACTCTTACTTATGACATTTTCCGAAGTAACAATCAGTTTATTTCCAGAAATGTTACATTTAGCAACTGCATCTTAAAGAGTTACAAGTAAGTGACACCAACATGCAAAAGCAGAGTACACACAGACTACCTCATGTAACATGCAAAAGGCAATTACAACATTTACATTCAGGAACTTATTATTTCAGGTGGGAATGTGGAAGAGTAAACATGTTTCTCTATTTCAAAAATTTATGTTCTCAGGTAGCAGATACTACAATATATCCAAAAGGTTGACGTGCTTCCAGCAGTTAGGTAGTGGATATGAATTACATAAGTATGGAGCTGGGGAAATTAGTTTAATTTGCATACATGCTAACTTTATAAAATTAAACTAAACTTGAGAAGAAAAATCCTTGATTTTTATTTGAAGCCAAATCTTCTGAATAAATTACAAATACTCAAGTTTAGTCCACAAAATGCATCCGAAGGAGACATTTGTAGAAATTTAACAGGAAGATAGCAAAAGAGTAAATTAACCTCCATCATCTGTAATTTAATTGGGTTCTGACTTTTACAGAAGGAATAAAAAATTGAATGAACCCTACAAGACCATGAAAGCTTTTTTTTCAATTATAATTTATTAACAAATGCGTGTGTGTGTGTGTATGTGTGTATTCACACGTGACCCAACACATTTGCAAGCATGAGCACTGGGTAAACGATTTCTGTGTTCTTCCCATGCAACAAATGCTGCTTCCCAGTTGACTTATTTTCTTCCGGAGATAGAAAATTCAACCTTTTATTAATTATAAGGTAATGAAACCCATCCGTCTAACTGTTCACATTCAGCTGTGTATCATGAGTCAGAAACTGAAGCATGGCTCTGAGAAAGGTCAACAAAGCAGGACTGTATTTCATTTACTAGAAATTAAAAATCGGGAATGAAGGAAAAATAAATAAACTTTAAATGAAAATGACAGGTTTGTCTTTCAAAGAAAAGACTATGCTTGCACATCAGAAGCTTTACTTTCCCTAGGGTTTTCTGTAACTGCTGCCTCATAGTTTCTCCTCAATCTGCCCACTCCACAGGAAAACCCAAACAAAACAAAGCAGACAATGGAAATTGTGAAGACGTGTTCCTCATACATCTCTATTGCGTATTTCTTCTAGTCTCTCTTGAGAGACACAAAGGAAATGAACAAGATACAAAGTAAAATATTGCAAACAAAAGCTGCCATTGAGAAAGGTTTTTAGACATGACCTAGAAAAAATACAAGAGAAATATAGTGTTGTCCTTACTTCTATTTTGAAATTCTATTTGATATTTAAGATATTTCCTCTTCTATTAACACATTTCCCCTTCTACTCTTTTGACTGATTAAATTTAATTTGTTAAAATTATGCTACTTTGTAGGTTTTTTTTTTGCTTAAAAAGCATTTACACTATAAGGTGAATTTTTAGAGGACTGAGATTCAAAAGCGTAAGAACATTAAATTTCAACACATTTTCTGTACTTAGAAAACACAGAATTTGGCAGTTAAATGTTGAAATTAATCAGATAGTTACATTTCCACATAGCCCATGTGCAATGTGTGCGAAGTTTGTGGGTAGGTGAGAAATTTGCCCATTTTAACAAAAGGTCACCACTCTAAACAGTGTTTTTCTGGATTGTAAGTGAATTTTTCAAGTGGATGTTTGCCATTTCACTGAGAACAAAAACATCTCATTTAATTCACAGTCACCTGACCCCAGAGTATAGACAAGTGCATTTCTGTAAACGAAAGGAAATTGCCTGAAAAAAAATACAGATAACAGAGTAAACTCTAATTTATTCTGTACTCATAAATGGACACCTATTTTTATTAGGAATGCATCCCCTAATGACAACTTCCCTAGCTTACTCATTTACTTTTTCAGGATCATTTTGTTTTCAGGGCAGTGGAAACAGAGGATAAATAAATACAAAATAAAGATGAGATTGGTCTTATTGTGATCATAGCAAATCCTGACATTTCTGCTACTTTTCTGCATGATGATTTTGCCCTCATATTGCACTATTTTGAGTTGCACTTGAACCCCCATGTTTTCTGTCAGGAAAAGTTAGGAAAAAGCAGCGCAGGTGAAGGAAGTCAAACAGAGAATTGCCTGGCTTTAAAATACCTCCAAAAGAAGGACTGTGGCCAGACCTATACAAAGATGCCTCATACAAAGCATTATGTGTGTTAGCCTGATTTAAAGTGGCCCTTTCTGTATCCAGGACCAGCTCCCCTCCCAAAAAATCACCCCATCTGAAAGAAAAAACCCCAAACAAACAAACAAATAAAAAAAACCAAAATAAAAAACTCCAAAACCGAAAAAACCCCAAACAAACTAAAAACCAACCAACCAACAACAAGAAGAAGAACAAAACAAACAAATAAAAAAAGAAATCAAAACACAAACCCCCTTTTGGTAATACCTACAAAGATTATGTCTGCGGGCTTTTCTTATAGCTGAGAATAAATCTGATTTTTTTCTAGGAAGAAACACTAGAATTAGGCAAAAGCTGACTGTATCACATAAGACATTCTTAGAAGAAAATTAAGAATGTACAAGATGGCAAAACTGCTCCTAGTATTTTACTGAAACTTCTAGTTAGTAAGGACAAGCACTGGTCCCCAAGATGGGGCATGCTTACAGTGTTGCCAGAGCCACAATTTATTGTCTTCTTTTTGTGGTAAAATGGAAATATAGAGGGGAAAAATAAATCAATTCCATCCAAATGAAATAATATCCTACTTAAAAATAATGTATTTTTATTCCACTGAACACTTTTGAAGACATTTTGAATATTTTCAATTTAATTATGTTACACAAGTCTTAAAAACTATTTCTTCTGCTCCCTTTAATATTAAGATGCAATTATCAAGAAAACACATGAAGAATTTGTTTACCTGCTGAAATCTAAGATCAGCTTTTGCAAAATATTGAGGAAAGAATGACGAGAAAACTTTTGATACTTTCAGAATTCTGTTGTCCAAGCCCTCCCTTCTCAGAGGGTTGATTGATTTCCAGAATAGGAATTCTGGTCTCTCTTAAGGTTTACCACTGTTTGTGAAGGCTTTACTTCGACATTTTGTATTTCCAGTGTGATGGGTATTGAAGACAATCCCACAAAAATCATTGCCTTTCAGAGCAATATGGAAGTAGGCATAACAAGAATGAGAACATGACTACCTTTTTAAAGTATTAGCCTAAATGTCTCTAAGTGACATCTTAGTAATTTAAAAAAGAATTTGTTCACATTTTGGAATATTTTGCTGGTCCTCTTGGTGAAAAATATGAAAGAAAACAAATCAAGCAACATTTTTTCTTCAGTAAGAATTAAATTTAAAAAAAAAACACTGGAGAAAGAAAGTGCTTTGCTAAAAAATTGGAAGAGGAAATGGAAAAGGAAACCAAAATAATTCAGTTATGCAGTCCTGGATTCTCTGGACATTTTCTTGTAAGATCAAGGAGGGACATATGAAACTACACAGAAAATTGCATTTTGTGCATTTAAAACTGGTAGAAGGGGATGTTTTTTTCCCCATACATGCTGACAAAAAGCAGAGCAATACGATGACAAAAAAATACGAAGACAGTCTCGTGGTCTGCTGCTCATTGACTTGATAGGTATTGCAGTGCTTTATATTTATGATCTAACTTCAGATTTGCATTTCCTTTCTGCTCATTCCACAAGGAGATACTGTACCATTCAGCCAAATAAATCAGTGAAGAAAAATACTGTTAAGAGCTGCTCTGACTTATGGACTCATTCAATTCAATAATCTGGAGAGCATGATTGCTTTAAGGTCTGAAATTGAACAACATCTTAGTAAAAATTAAAAACAAAGGAATGGACTCTGGTAATTGCTTATTAAATTTTCAAGCCCCAGTGACAATAACAAGTTTAAATTGATTGCTCAATACATTTAAAATAGATGGTACTGAAGGTGCAACAAAACCACATCAGCATGGCAAATAACTAGATGTTCTCGAATGGATAAGTACCTCAGTACTTTACTACCTCTGGAGAGTTTAAGGAGTTCAATAAGGCTGACTCGAGTGGATCCTATGAAAACACTGTGCCTCACCCACAACTAGTGCTGGACTGCACCAACTGCTGCCTCAGCTTGGTGCTTCAGGGGAGAAAAATATGCTCTTTCCACATGCACATTCTGGCTTTCTCAGCCCTCCTGAAAAACCCACCCCCTTCCTTGCTGCTGCCTCAGAGTCACAATGTGTTTGTTTTCCTGGTGCAAACCCTGAGTTTCCTCGTGGTCTGTTAAATTTTCACAGCACACTTACTTTCAGTATGGTAAGATCCAGGAGTTCAACACCAGAAACCAACCAAACAAGAACACTTTAATTCACGGGAGATGAGAGGGAAAGTTTGGACTACAGGGTCTTGTCAGAGTGTATGGAAGGAGAAGAGAAAGAGGATAAGGAAACGAGAAAAAGGGCCAGAATACAAAAAGCAGTTTTAGAAGAAAAGCCTACTGGCTTATAAATCTCACTTCTCATCTTCAGAGAGCTTTTGAAAATGCTAAAGGAACTTAAAGATGTGAGTTTAAATGGTTTTCTGAAATACTGTTTCTGCAAAAGCTGTAAGGTATTCTGAAAAATTCATGTAACTGGAAAAAGGAGGTTAGGAATACACAAGTAAGAGGAAAAAGAAAAAACAATTGAAGTACTTGAACAAAAGGGACAAATTAGAATTCTCACTTTCACCCTGACTTTTCACAATACTGTAATAACATTAATCAAATACAAGTTTTACGTGTTAGTAGGGAAAAGACTATTTGCTCAAACCCGTGAAGTGATACATTTTTTACTTGCCTTCCAGAGAAAACACACTGTCAAAGAGTCTGTCAACTAAATATAGAAAGATACAGACAAAGAAGCATGAACTCAGCCAACTAAACCGATCAACAAGATGGGAGCCAACCTGTCTGTGTTGTTACAGAAGCAGCAATTCTACCCCTCAGAGTGTGCTGCTGCTGCCCAGATTGCTTGGCAAGCCACAAGGCGAAATTACCTTCTTGCCAGCTGCTGTCTTTTAGACTGCTTTAGATTTGAATGCAGATTTACAGCACTTAAGGTTTATAATTTAAACACAGGTTCAAGGATTACTTCAAGGTTGTCCAACCTGTGAAGTTAAGCGTACGAAAACAAAATTATAGGTCATCGGAAAAAGCCCAAATGTGCCAAAATTGTCTGGAAATTGTGGCAAGACACAAACAGTTGTGAGCATTTTCTTCAGAGCATAGCTCCTAAGAGCTAAGCAATATAAGTGCAGAAATAAAATGATGGAAAGGATTCTAAGGACTCTTTTTTCACTCTTTCTTTTCTTTTTTTTTAATACCTTTCTTCTCTTAGCAAATGAGAAGTAACAACCATTGAGGAAAAAAGGCAGAACACATGTTGAATAGAAATAAATTAATAAAACCCAAAAACTTGCACAGGCAATATGAGGTGATACATTTTTATTTCTCTTTTTTTCTTCTAATAGGTGAGATCCTGCTTATTGATACCAGCTTTTTTTTTAACATCAGTACTTCAAAAGGAGAGCTATGTGGATATCAAATCAACATCTATAACTTACCATTAAAAACACAACATTAATATTATTTCAATAATTGAAATAATATTAATGTTTTTTTAAGCATAAAAGGGACTCATTGCCATCAGCAGTTAGAATTCATATTTGTGTCTTATTTAAATTCTGCCTTTTATTTAATTCTGGTTCAGAGGACCATTGAGAAGATTTCTAAATTTTCCATACAATCTCTTTTTATCCTCTTAAAAAATTTTCAAGAACCCTTTCAAGGCAAACACAAATGAGATAAGGAATCACAAACTACTAGAATTAGGGGACAACTGCTGAAAGATGCATTGTGATTCCCTTTCAAATGGGAGAAAACCCCTACATGTTTAGAAATCACTTTCTTTTGCTAGAATACATTTCTGGAGCACTAGTGTCAGCTACTATTAGAGAAGATGCTATTAAATTATTTCTGCTTTTTATTGCTTGGTCTGTTATGACTCTCCAAACTCAAAACCGGCTTGGGATTTGCTGAATTAGAGCTGAGGTATGAAGCAGAGAACATGACAGTGCAATGCTTCCTAGCTGCTTAGCAGGCAAGAGAAAGCATCTTTTTTTGTTTCCTTGTTTGTGGGTGATATTTCTCCACAAAATGAGGAGAAAAAGGTATCAAGCAAAGCTAATTATACTTTTAGAAATTTCTCATCTACAATTCAAATAAGGATCTCCCTGAGAGGGATTCAGATTTTACATACTGTATGTGCTAACCTTCATCATACCAAATGGCAGCAGAAACTGAAATATTTTCCATATCAAGTGTATTTCATACACAAAGTTTAAAACCACCCATGCATTTATGCTAAAATGAATTATCTAATTTAAACATATGAAATCAGGCAGATTTACAAATGAGGTTTCATTTCAAATTCATACCTCCTTGTCCCTATTTCAATAAGGGAGAGGAAAGCTTACAAAACAGTGAGAGATGACTAACTTCCATGCAAATTATCTCAGAGGAAGAGAAAAGACTTTAAAATTGGAGTTGTTGATACAACAGTCTGTTGTAACAACCCTAGTCTTTTCTGGCACTAGTACTTTCTTAGAAGTTTTCCTTAGCACAGCTTGTGGATTGGAAATGTAAGAGGAACTATTTCTGCTCGCTGGGACAGTCATGAAACACAGATTGGAGGTAAATAACCAGACATGGAGAGAATACAAGACAACAGACAGGCGATCTGGCCCTTCAGTGCAAGGTACCTTGTTCCACCATGAATTCAGCAGACTCTTTATTTTGTCAGTAGAGCCCACTTGTAAAAGAATAATTTCCCAGCAGAAGGAAATCGAGTACAAAATGGTGGCTTCTGAGACTTTCTTCCATTAATACAAAGTATTTATTTTAGCATGCAGTTATTATATATATATATGCAGTACACAAAAAAATAACAGTAGGCAGAAAAAAGGAAATCATTTGAACATGGGTTCTCCATGAACCAAAAGCACTCAGAAAATGAAACACATTTCATTTTTCTGTCATGCTTCATTGTCTGTATTTTCCTAAGCACTTTCCTCTAGATAATAGGGAAAATAATTAGTTCTGCTCCCCAATATGGGCAATGAAATATTAATATTTGGGTTTTTGGTGATAAACCCATATGCCAGAGTAAGGGGCACAATATAAATGATTCATTGAATATGTAAACAACAAGGAGTATGCAAAATGTCTTTGTTAAGCAGAAACACTGATATCTGAAAATAAATACAGCTTATAGATAAAAGTTCATGTCAGAGCAATAACCAGAATTCAAATACTGGCTCTACCCCTGTATCACTTGCAGCTTAATATGGAAATGAAGATAACTCTGCATTAGTGTTTTATTTTGAATCAGGGAGTGCTACTGAAGTAACCATGTTTAGAGAATTTGGGCTCCCGTTGCAGTGTGGTCTCAGAGTGAATGTGCTGGGCTCTCTGTAGGAAAACTAAATCTGAAGATGCACTCCACCACTATACAGTCCAAGGAGCCTGACCTGAGCTGAGGTGAAATTGCGGTCTCCAAGAGTGTATAGGGAGGCCCTCAACACCCTGCACATCCATATTTATTGCTGTTTCCATTGCCTTCTGATGCAGTACATCTTGAGCAAACTCTGCAATGTATATATGCTCTTTTTTGTAGTGTTTTACTTTAGGGTGGATAATAAGGAAAGCTAATTTATGACCTAAAAATTAAAAGTTTCTAAGCAGAAGCTTTGTTCTAAAAAGAATCCAAAAGACTCTAAACCCACTCCTTCAAATCAAAGCAAGAAGTAATTTCATGAAGACAAAAATTCTAATTCAATTTTTTTTTGTTCTGTCATCCTCATTAAATTTACCAAAAGCACCCAAATGTCACCAGCCTCTAAAATGCTGTATTTTTAACCATCTGGATGGACCAATGCTGCTGAGACACTTACTACTTGCAATTTAACTGAAATTACTGTGTCAAAGGAGTTTCCTTCAAAAATGAACATTTTTGGAAAAATTGCTTTCTGTGGATGTTTGAAAGTTCCTTAAAGAAACATTAAAAACAAACACAAAAAATTTCATTATTTGGCTTTCTGATCTCTTTCTCAAGGAGAACCTCAAGCAGGAGTCCAATTATGTTTTATCAGCTGTATTACACATAGGAATTTATTCCATTTAAACAACTAAGTTTTAAACTAAACATCTAGAAAGGTCTTTTTTTCTGTCATCACACAGCAGTATAGCCATCTGTTTGAATTTTCCACCCATAACATGTACTCTAATAAGACCACAGTTCAGTTACTGTTCTACTGAATGTTATATCATCAAACAAATCCCATTTAAAATGATACCATCTTCTCAGTGTTTTAATTCAGCTTAGTGGCTCTGGATATAAGCTGCTTCTATCTCTTATAAGAGATAAGCAGATGCTATCTGTTGCTGCCCTTATTAATGTTCTTTCTGACTTCAAAGAGCAGTAAAGTGGGACGTGCAAGCTGCTGGAAGATCCCACTGGAAGCATATTCATAAGTCACAGTTCAAGTCATCCTCTGCTGTGAACTTGAGAAATTATTGCCACCACTCTCTGGTAATGAGTTACTGCAAACTAGTAGGCTGCAGTTTATTTTCCACTGATCCACCGTAGAAGTCACAGCATAGCCATATAATATTTATATAGCACATATTGGATCATGAAAAACCTCAGATGCTACATCGCACATTCTCAAATAACTTTATGCTTACCATCACTTCCCAGCTCGATCCCATCTCAATTCAAATATTCCTCTCTCAAAGCACATTAGAATCTTCAAAGGTAACCACAGCTTCCTGGCATTCACAGTCTTTAAAAAAATAGTACCAATCCGTGTTATAAATTGTGCGTGCACTTATGCCTTGACCACCTTTGGAAAGGGTGACAATTATGTTTGTATCTGTGGTTAAATATCAGGAAGCACGTTTCATATTCCATATGGCATCCCATGAGGCATACAACTGGAAAGAGAACAGAGATACATCTGGCTGCAACTATTCATGCTCAAATACTCTGAGTGCAACTGTTTAGAGCTTTAACTCTCTTTTTAGAAGTTTCTATGAGAAACAAACAGGAAGAGATTAAAAAAAAAAACCCCAAACAACTTTACTTTCAAGAGTGATACTTTTCACAATCTGGATTCATGTCATTTGCCGTTTAAGTACACAAAACTCTCCACTTGAAATTATCATGGTTTTCCTTTCTGTGGAAAGCCTCTTTCGTGCAACACTGTATGAGAAGCTTTTGATAACTCGCTGTGAACTGCATTACCTTCTTTACATGAAACAGGTGAAAAATAGAAGACTTTTTTTAAACAGCAACAAAGTGAAACAATGTAGGAAGAAGTCTGCTTCTGCTTACCATGTACCATGAAGAAGCAACCCTTGAGCACAAGACAGCTGTAATTAGTAGTGTTAGCTTAGATTCTGGTCTAAGGCATTCTATTCCTGTCATCCCTTAGGGAAACAACATGACATGGCACTTCTGGTAGCACTAAAGTAATCAAATCAATTATGGCCACTATTGTTATTGCTAATTTAGCCAGCTGGGGGAAAAAACCCCAAGAAAATCAACAGTTACTTGAATTTGGAGTCCTTTTGATAAAATATTCAAAATATACAAAATTAATGTTAAAAAAGAATGGAAGGTTGGAAGTTCGTGTCTTTACTAATGTGATTGCATTTAACTGGCAACTCTCTTGCATGCAATTGAGATAATGCCAAAACATGATACAGCTTTGAATTGTAAGCAGGTGTAATATGAATACAGATTAATAAACTCACTGCAATTTGTTTCCACTTTTCTAAGCAAAATTGTTTATGACAATGCTTTCTGCAGATTGAAAGGAAATATGAAGGGAAAACTTTTTAAATTGTGTACATTAATGAAGAAGTGGGAGTACAGTTTTCCTCTTTACTTTTCATGTCATGAGTAGTTGTAACAATAATAATGGCCAAGTTAGTTTGTGTGTTACGACACAAGCAATACCTAATTCAGCCTTTACATGGCTTGTTGAAATGACAGGTTGTACTTTATTACCATCAGAAAATAGTGCCTAAACTCTAGAGTGAAATTAAAACCATCTTATACCACTGGTGACAGCTCTGAAAAATCAATTTCAGGCTTGACATAATAAGTTACACTGCAGAGAGTAGAAAGCCCCATATCCTGTGGGACTGCTCAGATTGTACTTTGCAACAGAAAAGACTCATCTCTGGCTCCTAATGGTGTTATGTAAATACAAAGGAAATGTACAGCATGCAGGGTGACATCACAGTATATAGGAAGAAAGGTTGATCATAACATTAAATTAAATTATGGCAAGTATAAAAAACAAGCTGCTGAAACTTATAAAAATATCGTTATTACACTACATAAAACAGATGCTACTTGTACTTTTAAAAAGCAATAAAATGATCTGAAGAGAACATTACAAGAAAAAAAATTATAGTAAATATATTAGTCTTTGTGAGTTGATTAGAAGTATAAATTATTTTTTCCTGATGAGTTCTTTAATAATAATTTTATGTCCATGGTGATGTGGCTGTAATGACTGTGGATCTGACTACAGTCCACAAATGCTGCTGATTTTGAAACTGGCCATCTAAAAGGGTTTTTTGAAATAATGTTCATTAAATTATGTTACATAAAGTCACAATACCTCTTGATGTAACAGCAGAACATGACCTTAAAATTTTAAATTTTGTTACACCATTTAAAAACTCTGTCTTAACTCAGTAATTTTTATAATGTATTTTCTTTTCTACAGCTGTTTATTACTATAACTAACAAGATTATTCAGAAGGCCCAACTCTATTAATGGGGCAAGGGGACCTTATTGATATTCTTTAATGCCCTTCATTTATGTTTAGTACTATGATATAAAACAGTCACCTCACTGACTACAGCCTTGGCCATTTTCAAATCAGATTCATTACTTTGTCACAGCCTGCCGAAGCCTAGGCCACAGAACTAAGACATTCAGCCTCTTCCAGACAAAACAGATTATTTTAAAGGTATTCAAAATTTTTTCTGAAATTACTGGTTTTTAATACATACTTTTAAAATTTGGCTATCTTCATAAAGTCTTGTGTACTGTTGACAGTGTTGTACTGGGAATAAAGTACCGCTCCCCTCTGTGCTCTTAGCCATGACTTTAATGATAATATATGGTTAGTAAAGCTACTGCGGGCTACATTCAGATATCCTGAATGTAGAGAGCAGCTTGTAGAGTGAGTTTGTAAACTAATACACCATGTGAGTACATGTTTTCCTGCAATCAGCATTTGATAATAAATGCACCACATCTTTAGATTTATTTTGTATTCCACTGCTAAGGATTGGTTCTACCAAATAATTCAAAGCCTGCAGATTATGCATGAAACTGCTACTGAGAATATTTGCATATCATGTTATTTTAATTACAGGATACTATTGATTTAATTAAGTAGGACCATGTTAATTATCACTTTCACAAATCAACTAGACATGTCATAATTGATTACAATGAATATAAACTCCAAACACTCACTTTGGAGATTCTCATAAACCTGTGAAGCAGTTCTCAGTAAGAATTATTTAATGACACAAAATGTCAGTTTAAAGCAGCAAACCTTTCTATTAAAGTCCAAGTGCGTGAAAACTTGGAAACTTGCTTAGAAGCAAATGCTAAGGTTGAAAAAGCAGAAATAATAAAATTCACCGTCAGGTTTAAAAATGAGCATAAGCTTAAGAGATGATTCTCATGATTATTTTACAGGTACTTTTAGAACAAACAAAAAGCCATATATTTTGGGTTTCCCTTTTCCTTAATTCAATCATGTGATAAGCTCAACAGGAAATATATTTGACACTTTCCTTATCTATTTCCAGGTCATTGCTGGAGCAAATACTGTAGCAACTGACAAACACTCTCAGTGGCAACATGAGGGGAATTATACCACAATTTTTTCACCTGAAAGCTCTGTTTGCACAAATTTGTGTTTTCTTAGAGTAACAGGTCTCAGTGAGGAGCATAAACTTGGATATTAAAGGCGCAGGCTCTTGACACAGAACAAGGTTCTCTAAGCAGGTCAGAGCCCAGAAAACATGTACCCCACAAGACAGTATGCGAGAACCATTCAGTTCTCACACACGGTGAGCGTAGAAAGGGTATAAAGTATCTTGCAGAGTGAGAGGTTGTTATCAAAGGGAAGGGATGCTCCCCAGCTTATCAGTGATGGCCTTGTAAGAGAAGCAGCTGACACCACCTCCTGCATTTTTGGTTTTTGTATAACTTCTTGGGTAACTTGCTCTCTCTAAACCACGCTATCTCCATACATTTGTTTAATGAAGACCAATTCCCCAAATAGGTAAGTCCCCAGAACGGCAGCAAATCTGGAATGGCAAAACTTGATCCTAACCACCTCTGTGATGTTCCTTAATTAGCTAAGTTTATTAGCTTCTCTACCCTGTGTTCTGGCTTCATTTGGCTTATTTCTTAGCTACAGAAGTCCCCTCCTGAGTAGTTCAACATTTGAAGGTGCATAATACAGAGGTGTGGCTTCCACTGGGTGATCAAATAACCAACTAAATGAGAATTTGCAAGGCTGATCATTGTGTCGTTTCAGATCATATTTGAATCTAGCCACAAAAGAAGCACTGTGGGATTTTCTATGGTTTCTGTTTGTATGTGAGTAGCTGTGCAGCAAGGATTTTCTGATGATTTTGCAAAGCAAATATTGCTCCTTATATAACAGTCAGAAAATCTATGATTTGTATGGCACATTACTCAGACAAGTCAGAAAAACTGAACCATCACTTCCTTACCATCAACTGTCCCTTCCCAATTGTCACAAATTACCAAAAAATCAGTCGTTAAAAAGGCACATGCTCACACACCCACTTCATTAGCAATCAAAGGAATTATGGAGTCCCCATAGTTACATGTGGTATGGGACCTAGTAAAGCAACGTTTTTAAAAACTGCCATAAAATGCCATAAAACTTAAAAAAATTTCATATTTCACAGTACTTCAAATCAAAACCTAATCAGTTCGAAACTCTTTGATTCTTGCCAATTTCATGTCTACAGTGCTTCTCTTGTTACTGGCTGGCTATGTTACTATGCTGGCTGTGAACCACTAATATAAACACATATAAACATAAAGATTTTAAGTATTGGAAATTTTTATGTATTTTTTTCTGATGATAACCAAAATCTTGTATTTAAAAAAGGAAGACTTTGCAAAAAGGGATGATTTTTTTTCACCAGGAAGTGAATTTAGTTATATATTTCATGGATGACTAAGTTTTTATTTCCTACCCTCCCCTATACTAGGGCCTCAAGGGGACTTTCACTTCACCTTCCAAATCATTACCAATTTCATATTTCGTTGTGCTACATTATCAAATACTTTTATTTAGAAACAAAACCTTCCAAAACATCAAGCCTATGGACTTTTCCATGTTCTACACAATTTATGAAGTTGATGTGTCTCATACTATGTGTGTTTCATCTTTTAAAATCCTTGAACTGGCTCTGCCTGCTTAAGACACATTCATCTCTCCTTTAAAAGACATTGCATGTACACTGGATGCACTGGCAGCAGCTTGTATAATTGTCACTTCTGACAATCATATGTAGCCTTTTAAATACATCAAAACCACGTAAGTCTAAATATGCCTAAAAGAAGGTACACAACAATGAAGAAAGCGATCAGACATCTCTTGCCATAATATAGAATTCTCCACTTAAAAAACCCCAAAGTGTTGTTCTGTTGTGCCTTTTGATATATATGGACAGATGACACAACTAATTATAGAGGCATTACAGAAATTTTGCTTGTGTCTTCTACTGCGTTTTAAGCCATTCTCTTGGGTGATACTTTGTGTTGTTGGAAGTTGATTATGACTATTAAGATAATGTGATATTGTTTTTTTCCATTGGATTATAGGATAAAATAGACAGTTTAGTGGTATATTGCCACTTAATCCCCAAAAAGAGTAGGCCAAGCGAAAACAATGCTGTGGACATTTCAGATATCGGAAAGAAGGATTCCCTGCAAAGTGCTGTAACAGCTCTTCTGAGCCACAAAACACAAATGTTGAAGCTCACACAGAACAATTAAATCCTGAACTACAGTAATAACTCATTCAAAGCTCAGATGGATTTACCAGGCAACAGCTTATTACTTGTGAAAAACTAGAGCAGCAGCGCGGAAAGAACACCCAAACAGCCCAAGCTCCGTCACGTCACAGAAGGTGTTCTGAAAAACATGCAATGCATGCATTACTTGCAAAGAACACAAGTGCCTAGCCATTAGATAAGTGGTATTTCTCATTTGCAGCATGACAAATCTTACTGATCCTTATACTTTTACTATCTGACACTTATGCCTGAGGACAGTATCTTACTGCATGCCATGGGAATGCAATTGTAAGTCTTCTGCCTTTGATAAAATTTCTTTCATCTTGCCTAAAGTCAGACATCATTCTCTGCTCTGAAGAAGAATTTACTCAAGCACAGTTGAAAGCCACATCTAATTAACTGGGATATAAATGAAATTAGAAGACAGAGGCCAACAACAACAAGAAAATGTCTGTATTTCACTGTAAAGTGTTACAGGATGAGAACAAGGCTATGCAAAGGGTTATTACCATAAGCACACTTCAACAAAACCTGATGTCTCTTTTAAGGATACTGAGGCACCACTATAGACATCTCAGATTTCAGTCTATGTTTAATTAGACTAAAGATATTTCACAAGCTGGTAAAGGTTTTGCATCTTTTTCTTTTCTCTGGGGATAGGCTTTCAGAATCCAGAGCTAAGTTTTCACTGTTTCTTGTGACGGGCCTGGTGAAAAGAAGTCCAAAGAGTCATTTTTTGCCTGAGTTTGTAGAGAACTTAGAATCTGTGAATACAAAGATGGTATTTTGCACTGTGGTGTCCTTCTGGAGGAATGTATCTCTTCTGCATCAGTCTTTACCTCAGTCTCAGTTAAAGTAATCCAGTGTCTGTTGTCTTGTCATAAAAATATCTTTTAATACTTATTCACACAGGCTATGCACTGATTCTTCTCAAGTAGAGAATTTTTCTGCAATACATTTCTAGTATGAGGCTTTCAATAATATTTTTTCAAATTGAATAATAATCCACTGCCACCAAGACTTTATTTTTTAAAATACAACAGAATGCCCAATGCTTGGTTGACATAGAACGTTGTTAATCTCTTCTGATTATTTTGGCATGTCTTAGAAGAGAACTGTTCATTACCATGCAGATAGAGATAACCTTTGTTACCAGGATAATTGTCATATAGCACTTTGCATTTGAAATTCACTTGTTGAAACAATCATACAAGCCTAAATTATAGGGAAACTGAAACCAGGACTTCAAATGTAAACTGGTTGAAATAGTGATTATTAAATAGCACTGCCCTTTCTGTAATGTCAGAGAGGTATTCAAACATTCTATAATACCACACAGAGGGGAGAAAATTACAGGTCCCCACCACCATGGAGATTTTAGCTGACAGGCTAGATTCTGGTTGTTTCATGTAGAGTAACACATAAAAGGATTTGTATTGATTTTGATAAGGCTTGATGTAGATATAACACTGTGAACAGTGGTCAGGGACTTTAGCAAAAAATAAGCAAGCATACAACAAGATTTTGATAACAGGCATACCCAGTAAGAGTGGAAAATATTAATAACATATCAAGGAAAAAATTGTGCAGTGGTGAGATTTCCTAAGTCATGTTGGAGCTTATTGAAAAATGAAGAAGGTACACAGAGGTAATTCAATTGCATTACAATCCGTGGGAAGGGTTTGCAGTATAAGTTAGGACAATGCTCTCAACTTGCAGAGGTGCACAGTGAGAGAATACGTTTCCTTCTTGGAGGAGATGTAGGAATGCAATTGACTGAGAGTAAATGTCATACTCCAGTTTCACCGCCAAACCTGGACAAAAAGCTGCTTCTTTCTTAAAAAAAAGTGCACTGTAGACTCTGATAAACATAATTCATGGAGTCGTAAAGTATCACCAGCTTCAGTCATCGCTGTGCTCTTCTGCTGGATGCTGTCACAATTCTAGTCAAGTAGCCAAGGGAGAAAATATCCCTTTCAATGGTAGTTTCCCTGGAAGGGCTGTGTTTTAGACTCCTGCAGAAGGAGCTCTTAGAGGCCCTGTTTTCAAGTGTACTTTTTTCTGACATTCTGCTAGACAGCCCAAGAAACCATATATGTTTCCACTTGCCCTCTGCCTTTCAGGCCAGGAAACCACAACTGAACACTTTGACCACTGGCTCCATAGTCTGCAAAATAAAGAATCCAATAAAGAAGACAACAACCCACTGTCAAAGCAAATTTATATTTGCAATGGGAAAGAAAACTCATTAATTATCTTTGAATCTCAAATCACTTTAACATGTTATTGACCTTCACCAGAGAACTCCAAAGAAGCAGAATCATGCATTCAAAAATAGTTTATAAGTATGAAACAGAAAAAACATGCTTGATTTCTATCAAATACAAGAAAAATTGCAGAACGGCTGTTTCATTAGAAGAAGATAGTATCTAAATAGGAAAAATTACTGAACGGGGAACGGTCCACTTATTTGTGTGGTATGACCTTCCCTGAGCTTTGGCAGATTTCTTAACCATCTCTATTATGAAAATAGCTCTTTCCTGTGATATGAAAAAGTGTTTTCTTAGCTAAATAAATCCCCTGTATTGCACTGAAACCTCTTCCATATCCCATAATACACTACCCTGTAATATTTCAAAGCTAGCATCCACCATCCAGTGTTGTACTTTGCTCTCTTGAATTGAAGAACTTTATGCAAGACTGGGATATTTATTTATTTCTCCTTGCATTCTAACCCCTGTCTGTCCTCTATGATGAAATTTTGTCTTTGGGAGTTTCCCAATAGCAGTGAGATCATTAATGTAGAATTGTTGCATTATAAATAAAAAAAAATGAACATTTTTGGAATGACTGTTGTTGTAGCTAATCTTGAGAAGCCTGATATCTTGAATTATAAGGTAGGACCTATTAGAGCTTAAAGATGCCATTAAAGAATGGAATTATTCCATTAAATATTCCTGAGGTATCTTTAAAATCCTTGCTTCATCAGAAAGACTCATGCCAAACTATTCTCAGTGCAATTTTCCCACCTAAAAATGTAGATATTAGTTCTCCCTTACAATACTTCTTTTTGCTTTTAGAACCAATATTGGTTTGGATTATTTTTTAACAGTATTAAAAATTCTGGGAAGGCATGTATACACACTGGTCATATAACTTCCCTGATCTCTCACTTTTCCCTGATAATGGATGGTGACATTTATCCTATGGTCATACAAGTAATTTACTAAAATAACATAAAGAAAATATGCCTATATGCCCTCTGCCCTCTACTGGATAGCATCACAACTGTGCTTCTACATGGCACAACTAAATTCAGAAGTTTTCAAGCAGACACCTTTCAACTGGTAAGTCATCTTCCTGTTCTAGCACAAGTAGAAAAATAAATTTTTTTACTTGACAGTCCTTGTTCTGGATAGATTTCCTAATCTTACACCTCTCCACAGGGAACCCACGATTTATTATTAATGTAGTTCAGTAGCAGAAGCATTTCAGAAGCAAAAGAATAAAACAGCCTGACACACCCACAATGATTCAAATGCCACCTAAAAGTTACAATTTGTCCCTCAAAGAGCATGAGGCCAATGCAAAAAACCCCTGAATTCACTGACAACCAAAAAGTGACAATTCTAAGCATGGAACAGGGATCGTGGTCTCATGACAATGCCTATGGGGAGCATGAAGAATGAATCTGAAATATCACATATGACCACTGGTTTCCTGAGAAACCTTATTTATGTGCAATAGGAACTTGAGACAGGGAAAGAATGAGAATTCAGAGAATTTAAGGAGTAAATCAGAGGAGCAACAATATCCCGATGGAATAGAGAAGTCATGATTTTTCTCCAAAAATATAGCTAAGAAAATGGCAACACTAACAAATCATGGGAAAAAAAAAATCTAAAGTTTGCCAAATTGATTTGAATGGAAACTAGTGAAACTGACAAACTGCCTCACCATGACTGCATCATTCAAAGCTCACATTTCATCGTGTCACGAAAATTAGAAAAAGCAAGAGTGTTTAGACCTGTTCTAAGTTCTAAGGGGAAAATTAAGCATATACATGGAGGCAGAAACGGTGCAGAACAGGTGAATGCTTCAGTCAATACTGGGCGCCAAAAAGCCGTGTACCAGCCGGTTCCTGCAGCCTTTGAAGGGTGATTAAAAGCAAAGAAAGGAAGATGGAGAGTGTATGGGATAGCTGGTGGTGGAGGAGGAGGGATTCATATCTCTGAAACTACTGTGGTACAGCTGGGCTGGCACATGGATACCATTCTTTTGTGTGTGTGGTGCTTTTTTTTTTTTTTTTTTTTTTTAATAAACCTAACCACGCACTGAGGTTTAAAATCTACAGGAAAGAGCACACCACAGAAAGCTTGGTCATGTGATCTACAAAAATAGAAGGTAATTATATTTCAGTCAAAACACTTTTTTCTCTTTTTTAATCTTCCCTGCTTTCTTTCTTTCTTCTGTCTATACTTTCGAATTCAGGAGAAGTCGGGTTGCATTTTGATTTAGTACAAGGCTGTTCCAATTGTTCAGTACTGTCAAACTTACTGCTAGCATTGAGTATCACTTCCTCCCTCCCCCCTCCCCCCAAACACCATCCATCATCCTATTTTGTTACTTTTACAATGAGTCCACTGGAGTGTAAAGCCACTTGGGGCCTCTCCAGGGGTGGTCTTCAGGCACAAGCTACTGTACCAGTAAAAATCAAATTGCCCCTTGTATAATAAGTTTGTGATGCCCAAACACTCTGAAACTGAATTATTACAGCATTTAAATGTGTAAGAGGAATCCAATAAAAAAATGTGATAGCATGGCACATTTTTCAGTTAATTAATTTCAGATTTCACATAAACTGGGAGAGGAAAAAAAAATAGAAAACACCATTTTGAGTGCAGGGTGTAGGGCTTTGTTGAAATGCTGTCGGAAGCCTAGAAGCAGCAGAAGCACCATTTTTAATAGCAGGTATGTAGCAGGGTCAGACTTTTTTGCCATCGTTAAAAGCTGTCACAAATACAGGAAAATATTTCTGGAAACAGTGAAAATAAAACAGTCGAATCAAGGTTTGAATGCAAATCTGAGTTTAGCCAGATTCTGGCAAGTGAAGTCCATTGTCTACAATAGGTCTTAAACTGTTTGCGAGGTCTTAATCTTCTGCAAACTTTACAATTTGGTGGTCAGTAATATTACAGTGCCGAATCATTGTTTATTCTGTGAGCCCCCTCTCCAAGAGTCCTCAGGATCCAGTTTCAGGATAAATCGAGTCAAACACATGTGCAAAGAGCAGAAATAATAAAAAATAAAAATAAAAATCAATACATCAGAATGGTTTTATCTTCCCATCTGCAAGCCTTTGATTGGTCTCTTAGCTACGACAACTTAGTTCTTTCTTACTCTGCCTTCAGAGGACACTTCCAAGCACTTTTAAAGGTGTCAGTGAAATGTTGTTACTATTGACTAGAAATTACAAGAAGAAAGTGCAAGTGCATGAAATACAAAATATTAAATAAATATAGGTTTATTATTTTCTAGATGTTCAATAGATAGATGATAATTTTAATGCACAAATTTCACTGACATAATAATTTAATTAAGAGCTTAGTAAACTAATAATAATTACACTAAACGACCTTTTTAAGGATGGTATCTCAAGCCAAATGTGTGAGCTTTTATAAAAACCATATACTGTTATGGTTCAGTAGAATGGCAGATAGATTGTCTCTAGATTAGTTCCAAAAATGACTACTTTCTATAGCAAACCTCTCTTCCATTATTTCTTCTGTGTTTTTAGGTAAGTCATTTAAGACCTGAGCACTAACTGCCATTTTAGGCCTCTCAATCCTATTTTTAAGCAATAATGAGTATAGGGTTCATTTCACATAGGTTAGATCTCTAAAAATCAATTAGACTTCCAAGCCTCTTCTATGGATAGAGGAGGAAGACAGACATTTCCCAAGACAGTTGTGCCATTTGTAGGTAGGTGCCTATGATTGGTGATTTCTAGACATCCCCTGAAAGTGACCATAGCCCATAATTGTAAATCTTCTGCACTTATATCTGAACAAGATCCAGGGGAAAAAAGGGAAGGTATGCAAGCCTAGAAATGACAGAATTACGGTGCTCAAAACTTTGATTTCCATTCCACAGATAACTTCCCTTGCTTACAGAGTGAGCCTGCAGACCTGCCTGAGGCTAGATGTGCAACATGAAGTGAATTGGCTTTTCTCTTTCTTGGACTTGAAGCAAAAGGTCTGGAGTAACACAGCTACTGCATGCATATGAAAAATCATTGGAGGACAACTCCAGTATCTTATCAGTCTCAGATCTGGCATCAATCTTATTTATGAGGTTTTATATAGCAGTAGTCTTAGATCATGCCCAGTTCCGAGCACCTAAGACTGCTTAGATACAGAGTTGGTAAATCTCTTAAGTCGGCCTCATTCAACGACATGTACAGCAGGAAAAAGAAACCAAGCCTCATATTCCCAAAAATAGCCACATAATTACCGAACTATTCTCAGTTGAGGCTGTCTTCATCTCTTTTGGTGCTGTTCCACTTTGTGGACACAGATTAATGGACAGAAGGAACAGAATACAGAAGAGGGTCATGATTTTCAAGTATGGTCTACTGCAAACTCCATTCAAATTCAAATCTACCTTTTCTTTGAGGAGACATCTGAATTAAATCCTCAGGCATATTAAGATAATCTATGACATAGCACAACAAATTGAATGCATTTGTATTAATGGACCAGAAAAAAAGATGTTTCTCCCTTTTGTTTCATATCTTTTGTTCCCCTCTTACTTATTCCTAATACATTCAGAAATGCATTACTGCCTTCCTGTCCTGGAGATACATATTGACATCAAACCCTCAGTTTTCCTTTCTAAAAAATGATTCTGTGTTTCAGAGTAAAAAAGAAAAATGTGATGTATTACCTGAGAGTCTCAACACCCAGACACTTGTCTGAAGATAAGCTTATCTGAAGATATGTTAAGCAGTCTTAAGCAACAAATTATATAAAGGTTTGTGTTGGAAAGGTCCTTAAATTTCATCTAGTTCTAGCCCTACTGCCCATGGCTGGGGACACCTTCCACTAGACCAGATTGCCTAAAACCCACCCAACCTGGCCTGTATGGTGTATCCGTAACTTCTCCAACCTGCTACAGTTCCTCACTACCCTCAGAGTGAAGCATATCTTCCTAATATCTAATCTAAACCTACACTCTTTCAGTTTGAAGACATTTCTCCCTGTCCTGTCACTATATACCCTTGCAAAAAGTTCCTCTCAATCCTTCCAGTAGGCCCCCTTTAGGTACCAAAAGGCAACAATAAGGTCACCAGGCTGAACAACCCCAGTTCTCTCTCAGTCTGTCTTCACAGGAGAGAAGCTCCTTTGTGGTTACCTCTGTGACCCTCTGTAACACCCCAAAACATGCAAACACAAGGGATGTACTGAGGTTCCCTTACTCTGGGTTAAGCACGTGGGAGAAATACTGACCAAATATTCTCAAGAGGTCAAAATTACACAAAGTAAGTTGTGTAATTTTGTCAGTAAACTTTACTGACAAAATATAGAAAAACAAGGAACTTGTCAAAGGATTTAATACAGCATCCAATTAACACAAAACACTTAGCATAGCATTAACTTAATGAATTTAACTTGGCAAACTTTAAACACATTTGATGTTAAATTACTCAAAATGTTCCATGAAAAGGGAATTAGAAGAAGAAAAGAGGAAAGAGAGAAAAGATATAGCAAAACACACATATAGCTACCAACTCCTGGGTTCCAATGTGGATAAACTCCAAGAGGAAAAGATCCTCTTGTGGTCTGCCTTTTAAACCCTTAGGCCTCCATGAACCATCCTCCCAGGTGTGACTTTCAGGCACTCAGCCACTCAGGAGCTGGGTTAAGGAAGACTGGGGCAGCCTCTGCTGTGCCATGACTGACAGACACTGTGGGGCAGGGATGCTTTAGCTCTGGGCTGAGGAGTGGTGTGGGAACAGGGCAGTGCCTCACCTCAGCAAGGCCTGACCTGCCCCCCTCCCCCACACATGTGCATCCCAAAATGTCTCAAGACATCAATCTTTTCCAGTCTCTGACACCCTCCTCTGGACTTGTTCTGTGGAGAAAAATTCATGTCACCAGAGGTCTATGTCCAAAAAGGAGACAGAGGTGTCCTGTAATTCTAAGCATAACCAAAGGGAGAGGCCATGAGGCATTTGCCCATGACGTCTCTCGAATTATTGGAGGAAGCAGCCTCCTTTTTATCCTAATTTCCCAGCTGCATCACCCTCTCCCTTTCTCCATTGGCTAAAGTATTTGGAAGGTACAGACTTCCCAATTCACCTACTCTGTGTCTCCCTTAGCATGCACCTCCCCCTTGGTATAACATAGCTCTATTAAGTCTTTGTTCATCTTCTTGAAATTCAGGAATGTAGCATGACATTGGCTGAGCAGCAGTCTGTGTCAATTAGTAACATTTTCTGAAACGGATAGTTTCTCCTGTTACTTCCCAATCTACACGACCCTGGCCCTATCTACAAGCAGATTCACATCATCTGTTCGTAAAGACACATTCATCCTGTACCTCTGCCTTTCTGTTTTCTGTGTATCTAAACTATTCCTTTGAAGGCCATGTGTGCAATCCAAAAGTAAAACCCACAGACCATCCCCAAAAGCCTTGGATCTGTATCATTCTGTGTATAATTTGGCAGATGGTATCTGCGGACTGAATGAAGAAGGTACATTTTACTGGTGCTGACTATTATGAATATATACCACCCCAGTTACATTTCTTTGTACAATTACTGCACATTCACATACATGACTATTAGAACTACAAGGCTTCTAAGGAACCATTTTGCTAATGCAGTTTTATGCTATTAAAACGTCTACGAAACAAGTTCAAAGAATATCTCTTTAATTTACAAGCAAGAGAAAAATATTCTGTTTACTAACATTTCTAAGAATGGCGTCTAAGTGTTATGCTAATTATATTGATTTAGTCATAACAAATAATTGTAATACACATAGTTATGTAGGAAGAAGGTGAATCTGTCCTTCGGTTGTTTATGGATTTGTGTCCCGTGTGCCTCGATTACTGGTGCTCTACAGCACAGGTATCGTTGTTTTGCATTTCATTTAAGGTGCTGAATGTCATGGAAAAAAAATCCTTGCATTTATTCAAGACAGAGGGGTTTATAGAAATCTTTTCTGTGGCAAACTTCCAGCTCAGAAAAGACTCCCAGCCACTGCACTTGTTCAGTGGAAGCAAAATTCCGCTGGCACATGAAACACATCTTCTTTCATGCATTTCTGTGTTTGTTCTCTGGAGTGCTGCCAGAATAGACTTAAGTTATGATAGCTAACACCACTGTAAACTAGGAATCATGAAGGAGAGATTAAAACCTCCAGGGAAGAAAAACACTTTAAGTAACAACATGGAGTGTAGCCATACTCCTGTCTTCCCACTGCAGTAGTGCTGCATGGCTATCTCAGGAAGCACAGGAGTGGAATTACTCTAAAGGGGTGCTTGCACACTCACCCGAGCTCCCTGCAGACCTTGAGCACTTGCCAGCTGAGCAGCATCTTTCAAGGCACTCAGATAGCAAGGCAACTCTCCCTCACTGAGCTTCTTCAGTGTCATCCTGGTGCCTGTGAAATGACCTTGACTACAAATTTACCATTTTTCTTAGTCTAAATCAAGTGCCTTTTGATCATAATGCACCTTTTTGTGCTTAGGAAAAAATGCATCAGTGGTTCCTATAAGCTCCATTCTAAATTGGAGACTTCAGTGGCGTTTTCACGCTTAGAATCTATATGCTCAACCTCTGTCTTGAAAAACAGTATTCAGCAGATGGTTTGAACATGTGTATCTGGTTTTAATTTTCAGCTTACAGACCACAAAGTTATCGTCTTTTGTTTTGCTGAAATAATCTACAGAATATGAAAAGACTGAAGTGAGCAATATCCCATTGTATATCAAGGCAAACACTTTAAATTTTCAAGAATTACTAGCTTAAATCATTTCTCATAGACTGATTTTTTCTCAGTGACCGAATGTGCTCTGTCTAAATTTGGTATTTTATTGTTATGATCCCAAGTTGTTTTCCAGATGTAGCCTGTTAGGATGTAAATTTTTCCAAACATGCAGTGTTTTTCCTATGAAGAGACATTTGACCATTCCAAAACATGACATACAAGGCTAACACTGTAATGAGATGTGTCTTTCTGTGCGTCCTTCTCAATCCCTCACGATCAACTTGGCACATACTATTTTTGACACAATTCCAATTTGTTCATGTCAGTAAGTGGCATGATCAAGGGCAGACCTCCAGTCCTATACCTTCTAGAATTCTCATGCTGGGATTTGAATCTATGGATCTGATCTTAACCTTTTTGCTCCATGATGTACTTTGCTCCTAAAAGAGAATTTTATTTATCTCCTCAGCCACATTTTTGCCACCTTAGATATTGTAATATATCTTGAATGTAATAAAAATTCAGAAGCCACAAGAGAGGATTATATTCACACTGTCAAGTGTGTTGATATTGGTAAACCTCAGTCTCACAGTGTTTCATGTTAAAATGTCCAATGTAGCCCTATATGACTTTTCAGTCTTGGCAGAGATTCTGTGATATATCTGAACTACAAACATTATCCATAAGCAGAAACTTGTTACCTATGGTTGACAGCTACATGGATTAAGTGAGAACAAAAAGGTATCAGTGGTGCTATGTTTGTCTTAAAAGGGATGCATTGCACCTAACAGATGTATTTTTCTCAAACTGAGCTGCCAGAAGTGTTTATAGACCTAAAATAGGTCTGAAATATGTGGGATTCATCTCCTCTAATGTCAAATGTATGATTTTTTTCAGCATTAAAAGTCTAGATCTCTACGTTAATAATCTAGATGCTATTTACAGTCCATGGAGAAAAATTGGTATCTCTAGAATATAATTTATCTCATTTTAAAATAGATGACTGGAATAGATAAGACAAATCATGCTTTAGAAAGATTTATTTCTTTCCATTTCCTTTAGAGGAGTCTAAACAAATAGAACAAATAGTCCAAAGGTGGATGTGTAGAGTGAAGGGAGATGATTCCGTCCATATGGGATCTCATTAAAAGATTTTTAAAAAGTTATTTCCTGACATTTCTAGCTAATATAATTGTTTAATATTGGAAAGATAACCTGCTTAGGGGAAAACACATAAGGGAAAAAAACCCCCTCCTTTCAACTTCTACCTTATAGTTCAAAGTGCTAAGACCAGGGATTTGTACAATTGATACCTTTCCATCTCTGTTGCAGTTTGCTGTTGCAAACATACTTGTGTAGCATCCATAGTACTTGTAAATTACAGGAGAAATCCTGAGGTAAAAGCCCAAGGCAGAGCTAATATTCTCATGGATATTGTACTATCATGGAATATTTTGGGTTGGAAGGAGTCCTATAGATCCTCTAGTTCCAATCCTGAACATGGACTTCTCTCACTAGACCAGGTTACTCAAAATCCTGTCCAGCCTGGCTAGAACATTTCCAGGGATGGTGCACCCAACAATTCTCTGGGCAGAGCCCGTACCAGTGTTTCAAAACCAGTGCTTCACCACTGCCACATAAAAAATTTCCTCCTATCCAATTTAAACCTACTCTCTTTCAGCTTAAAAATGTTTTCCTCAAGTTCTGTAATGATGTGATCTTATACAAAAATCCCTCTCTGCCTTTCCTGTAGACTTCCTTCAGATACTGGAAGTCTGCTATAAGGTCACCCTGGAGCCTTGTCTTCCCCAGCCTGAAAAATCCTAATATTGTCAGTCTTTCCTCATAGGAAAGGAGTTCCATAGCTCTGATAATTTTTTTGTCCCTCCTCTGGACAACAGTTCCGTGTCCTGCCAGTGTTGGGACCCCAGAGGTGGATGCAGTTTTCCAGGTGGGGTCTCACCAGAGCAGAGCAGAGGGGCAGAATCCCTTCCTTCCCCTGCTGCCCACGCTGCTTTGGATGCAGCCCAGGACACGTTTGGCTTTCTGGGCTGTGAGTGCACATGGCTGGGTCATGTCCAGCCTCTCATCCACCAGCATTCCCAAGTCCTTCTCAGCAGGGCTGCTCTCAATCCCTTCATCCCCTGCCTGGATTGATACCAGGGGTTGTCTGAACCCAGGTGCAGCACCTTGCACTTGGCCTCATGAGGTTCCCGTGGGCTCACTCCTTGAGATTGTCCAGGTTCCTCTGGATGGCATCCCATAACTCAGGAGTGTCACTGCACCACCCAGCTTGGTGTCATCTGCAAATGTGCTGCGGGTGCACTTGATACTACTTTGTATGTCACTGATGGTCCCAGTATGGACTCCTGGTGGCACCACGTCTCACTGATGTCCATCATGACTCTGAGCCATTGATCACCACCCTCTGGATGTGACCATCCAGACATATCCACCTACAAATCCACCCATCAAGTCCATCTCTGTCCAGCTTGGAGAGAAGGATGTTGTGGGGGACTGTGTCAAATGCTTCACAGAAGTCCAGATAAATGACATGTGTAGCCCTTCCCTTACCCACTGATGGAGTCATTCCATCATAGAAAGCCACTAGGCTGATCAGGCAGGACTTGCCCTTGGTGAATCCACAACTTTTAACAGACAGGCTGAGAAACAAACATGATAGCAAGTCCATGTGGAAGAATTGCTACCTTACAAAAAAATTGAGAACCCTTTAAGGAAAAAAAGTAGATAAAGACAGCTAGGTCAATAGAGAAGAGACAGAAGAGATATGTTTTTATCCCAGTGTTCAAATTACTATTCAAAGAAGTAGCTGTATTCATGATAACTTGTTTTGATATGTTACAGAAATGCTAACTTTCTGCCATTGTCTGCTCCATTAAAGTTACTGAGGAAATTTTTGATCTGTTTTCCAAGAAAATATTGATGGACTGCAAAATATCAAAACCATTATTCTTCTCTTTTGTTTGGCTGATGGATTTTGCTTGTTTTTTGTTCTTCCTCCCCACCCCCCACCCTCCCATCTGTCCCAGTCTGGTCCAACAATATCTCACTAACTTTGTGAACTGAAATGGAATTCTGTTTTCCTCAGAGGAGCTGCTGAAAAGTGCTGTTTTGACAAATAGTGTAGGAATAGGACCCAAAGGAATTCTACTAAAGAAAAATACATGATGGTATTTCATTTCTCATCTTTAGCAGAGCTTTGATACGACTGGACTCATTAGGAGTAGAAACCCTGGTGGTATTGCTACTGATAATATTTTTAGATGTAGGTCTCAATATGGTTTCTGCAATACTTAGTTCACGTAAACAAAATTTGCACATCAAAATCACCTTGCATGGTGGGCTTTTGTTTTTGCTACCTTTGAGTCTGTAACCTTTCAAGAATTCAAGGAACATATGCAGGTGCCTCTTTGTCAGCTGTTATTAGATACCAGGATAAAAGATGTCAGTAAGAATCATGACCATCACTCTCATATTTTCTTATTGCTGCCACAGATGGCAAAGTAACTGCACCAACCAGCTTTTTTTTCGAAGTGTAACCAGTGCCTGAAAAGACGGGTCAATAAATTCTGTTGTCCAAACAATATAACTCACTGAAATTGTTTTTGCAGCTTAACAGAGCACTCATCAGCAGGGTACCAAACACAGCATACTGCCGTGTATGAAATACATATGTATGTGAAATAAAGGTTGTATCTGAAACAACAGGGTTTCCTCCGTTTGCATTGTGCTGCCATTATTGCAAACAAGCTCTAATCTCACACCAAGGTACTGACTGTGTATTACTAACTGTGACACACTAAGCTTGGCTTGTGTGATAAGCATTTCACAGGCAGACAGACTTCTGCAGAGTTTCTCCTTTCCTGTTAAGACTGATTTTTTTCTGTACTGGTGATATGTGTCTGTTCCACTTTATTTATTTAACAAATGAAGGGTAAATTACAGTGTATTCATAGGACCAATGAAATGGACTGTGGTTGTGCTAGAAGCATGTGTAATTACTGAAAAGAGAAAGCAGGAAGGTTAGGACAAGCAGATAAAACACTGTGTCATGATGCTGTCAGACAGAAATGGGAAAAAACTCCCAAAAACAAAAAACCAGAATATTTTAGCAGTGGATATCTCTGGAACAGGAGCACAGTGTGGTATACTATGTACAAGAGTTTGCATGTACCCAGGTGTAATACAGAACACAGTATAGTGTCAAAATCTTAACCTTGACAAGTTGAGAGCGCATAAAGGATTGCTCATCAATCACATAAGTGATTGTTTTCTGTGCTGCTGATTCAAGAACCAGCCCTTACCATGGAACAGTCAGAGAAATGAATTCCAGTACTAAAGTCAGACCACTTAGTTTACAATTAATGGACTTATTTTCAGATTATTATTGTAGGAAAACAGATACATGCCCAAGCTTGTGATACTGTAGGCTTTGTCTTTAAACCAGAAACCACCACTGGCTAGAAAGGACATTCCCAAATAACTTAAATCCTTTACCTCAATAGTAATAATTAGGTATTTTTACATTAGGTATTATACTAGTCATCACTATAGTATCCTGGATTTTTCCTTTATTCCAGAAGAGAGAGTAACAGTCTGAAACATCAAAAAGAGCGGCAACACGGATAATTACTGGTGAAAGATTTCTTAGCTCAATGTTAATACAAGACCAAGAGTGCAGCTGTTCCAGGAGTCTTAAAGATGTCCTCTGACATGCACCTCTTACAGAAACACCAATGCAAACCATCTGAACTCTGCTTATTTATCACCTTTGTTAGTCACACAGACTTCTCTTCTGACTTAAGGGGTCCCACTAACCTCAGTAACCACACTTCTACTTCACTGTAGAAGAACAACTAGAGTCAGTAATTAAATAACTGGGCAGTATCTTCATAATTTATTACTCAACAGCTGCTACAAGGTGGGTAGAAATTCCATTGACTGTCAAAACTTTTGAATGACACATCATTAGAAGATTCCCCTCTGAATGAAAAAAAAATGGAATGTTGAATGTTGAAATTTAGACATTTCAAGGCCACTCTTAAAAATGTATATATATCCAGTTTTTGGCTTATTTGGTTGGTTGGTTGGCTTTTGGTTTTGTGCTTTTTATTTTTTACAAAATCCATTCTCCCTTGAAACATGATCTCTCTTCACAAATATTAAAAAAACCAGGGTATTTGATGTTTTAGAATCCCCCTGTGCTGCTGCTCTGTCAATTCTTTGTGCGTGTGGTATGATAGGAATGAGGAAGATTATTTATATTTCATGAAGAAACTCCAAATAAGAATCACTCCCTTGCTGAATCCTACAAACTTTCCCAAAATTTCTCACACGTGCTCATTGAGTATTTCACTCTAGACTTTGTAATAACCTTCATGATGGATTTAAAGTCCTTAAAAAAAGCAACTAGCCTGAATAAAAGCATATGATTTTTAAAGATTATGAGCACTTTGTTGAAGTAGGAAACATATCTCTAGCCTTTAGGACATCTACAGAAACTGAGCATAAGGACAAGTTCTTATGCTTATGACTTAAAAAAAATTGTTTCTGTTCCAGGAAAAGTGTTTTCAGCATTATAAATGAAGTTGTACTAAAGTGAAATCATAAAGCATATTATATATACATTCCATGTAATATAACCACACTTTCAAGCATGTAGATCTGCAGCACATACGCTATCCCATTGCAGTGTCAATACAGACTTTAATTGTGATGAATTGTGATTTCCAATCACAAAATGTATACATAAGAATGCAGCATATGCACAATTTCTTCAAAACTCCGGTCCAGATGTAATGAAAGGCCCACACTTCTGGGAAGCAAGGTGCTGTGGAAGGGGTAGTTGCTGTTATTAACATACATAGGGATGGAAGAAGTTGGTTGCCTTAAAATGCAGCCTATAGCTGTAATACTTTGCTTGAGGCATATTATTAACTGCTCTGTAACTTACTCCAAGATCACAGTTAAGTGGTTGGAGGATAAATTAATGCTTGTATGCACACTGGTAATTTGACATCCTTCATTACTAAGAGATCATAAACATAACACTATAGTTTCTGTATCTCCTACTTACTGAAAACAATGATAGGAAATAACGTACAAACATTTTCTGTTCAGTGTTCTGGAAATCTTATCGCTGCTGATGGTTCTTCATGGAGAGAAAGAGCTCTGTGCTGTTTTTACCCGAGGGCATTTGCCATCCGTTTTTAAACTGTGATATTCAGGGCCAATTATTCTGGTTTGATACACTTCTCATCACTCAATTTGCTTTTGTGTTTGAAGTGCCTTTTTGATGTATTGTTTGGGGTAAAAGTGTGTGTACAGTACCCTCCGGAACTGTTAAACTGATTCTGAATTTAGTAAAATAGTTCTGTTTTCTGAATATAGTAAAATAGTTTCATTTTTCTGACTGTAATAAAACAGTGCTAAAAAGACCAAGCAGGTATGCCATATAAAAAAACTAGACAGCAGTATTTTACAGGAACAAGTTATTGCTCCAAACTGCAATACACAGAGCTCCTTATGTTTCATTTACAGTCTATACTCACAGACTTGGTCTCTACACTGGTCCTTTCTCTGCTCCGATGCAGTTGTCCAAACCATTCGCTTCTTTAAATGCTTAGTAAGTAACCTGAATATCTACTGCTTATTAAAATACTCTGTGCCTGAGATCTCTGCTTGTAAGCACATGAGAAATATTTTTTCACTCATTTTATTAGCTGTGTACACTCTGGCTGGCAACCATATAGATCTTAAAAAGGAGGAATCAACACTTCATGCTGTGGCCCCATTCATTAAGAATGGGTTCATCCTGCACCATGTGTGAGATGTTATTGTCTTGTAGGAAGGACATGCTGCTCCTTTCCCTGTATAAGACATTCTACACACTGGCAAGTGCATTTAGCTGGCTTCTCTTAAGGCAGAGCAAGTTCTGGTCGGACTTTTAATACAAGAAGGGTGTAAATATGCCTAATGAGTTGATGTGCCTTTCAAACCTCACTAATCTGTTCAAACTTCCCACAGTGAAAATTCAGTTTTGGCATCACTGGAAGAATTTGAGGCTGAAATTAGAATAAATTGGCTGTTTGGAAGTGCCAAAATGATGGAAGATTCTTGCATTGGGATTTTCTGTATTTTCTGATTTATATAGAGCACAAAAAAGGGCAGTTTTAAATAGTCAGCAGAACAATTCAGTGTTGAAAAATAATAATTACATATCCAAATCATATGAACTAATGAAAATTCTGAAAATAATAATTTTGTCTTAGACAAACTTAGCTTTTCTTTTCTCTTGTAAAAGCAGCTAATAACTCCAGACAACTTTTTCTATACTTTCTCCCATAAGTCTGTGATCATATTTCACCTTCTTAATTCAGAAAAAAAAAGAAAAAAAAGCAATCTCCAGCAGTATTTGACAGCTATCCCTACTTCATCCAAGATTTTCCTGTGTAGTCTTTCTGCCAAAATGAAAAGATGATATAATGTAGTTGGCATCTCAGTTCTTTGTCTCAGGTCCTGTTCCTACTCTGTCCAAATATTCTTTTCTTCTTACCCCTCTCCTCTGCTCTCAATCAGAATTCTTTCTCACTTACCCTGAAGGTCACCTAGGAACCTTGCTTAATTGGTCTTTTCTTCACTTTGATAGCAAAAATCATATTTATAACAGATTTTGTAAAAATCACTGAATGAAGCCATAGTCTTATCAGGGTTTTCTTAGAACAAAATTCCAGACACCCTCATGTTTTGGAAGCAGTTGGAAAAAGTGAAAAAATGGCTTTACAAAGAAATAATGGAGATAAACTCTCAAAAAAGGGAAATATGTTCTTTTCAAGTGGACTTTTAAAAACTACTTTTGTTGTGTAAAATTCAACCTCTAATGTCGATCTTTGAGAATGAGAGCTCAAGATTCCATATTCCACAGGCCATTTAAGAAATAGTACCCTAAAAATCTTTCCCATATACCTTTCTGCAGAACTGCAATGACTTTGACATATCTCTCCTGATACAAGACAAAGACTGTTCAGAAAGAAAGTACATTTTTTTAAGGTGCAAAGATAAAAAGAGCTTTTTAAACCTCAATGAAAATTATTTTGCTTAAACTGGAGAGGTCTGCAGCTCTGAACAAAAATATCTTTGTATTTGAAAGATGTGATATGTGACTACTTGACTTCACATCTAGTTAACTTGAAATAATGGACTGAACTTGATGGATTCAGGCCACAATTCAAAATGTCATACGTGGGAAGCATGAGAAAAACTTTGCTAAACAGAAGTCAGACCACTGATTAATGGAGTTTGGCCATAGTATTGTTTCATGAGACTTGAGAAATAGGATAACAACTGATACCAGAAGATACTTAAGAAATCATATATCACCTCCTCTAAGAGGTGTGCTATTTATTTATATTTTCCAGCTTAGGGTAACCCACCAGATAGACCAAGTCATACTTAATGATCATCCTGCCGGTCTGTAAGACTGGAGAATGCATCTTTCCCTACCAATCTTTTCTCTATAGCTTTCAGACTCACAAAAGCATTTGCTTTAGGGAAAGAAGGAAAACAGATTGCTGAACTGTGCAACTCCTGCAGTGTCTACACACTCAAAACAAAGATAATAGGCTCAAGTGCAGGGAACAAGAATTCGGTTTAGAGGAAATCTCTATCCTTGCTAATGTACCCACAGACAGAAAACTCCAAGATCTGCATCCAAGAACACAGTTCCTGGTGTTAACTGCTGGATCCCACTTAGTGGATGAAGCCCCTTATTGACATTGACACAGAGACAGCTCCATTCCTTGCAATTAGGCCTAAGACCTTGACAGTTACTGACTATTGGAATTCAACAAGGAGTTTTCAGCAGTTTTGCGTGCTGTGTGCTACAGAACATTTGGGGGGCTTTTGTTAATCCCCCTTGCACTACTGCAGTGAAATTCTGTGGGGTTTCGACACCCCCATTTGATTTTTTCTCATTTCAAAGAAAAGGGAAAATTGTGGCTGACTGTTCATTTGAATAAACACATATTGAGATTCAAATAAGTATTCCTAGGGTATCCCTTTGAAAGTTCTCGTAAGAACATGACAGCAGCTGCTCCAGAGCATGTAAAGAGTCATGCTTGTATCTGGAGCTATAAACCTCTGCATATTGTTAAAAATTAGTGGAAAGTCACATAGTGTGCATTTGCATATGTTATTTCAATAGCTTTATTATTTGGCAACCAAATGTCATCAAACACCCAAGGTGTTTTCACTCATCAAGGATAAAATCCTTGGCAAGTGTAAAGACTTTCAAATGAGTTGAACTAAAATTATTGTCTGTTCTAAAGATTTTGATAAAGTTTTCCTTCATGCTTAGATAACTTAGTGTTATACCAAAAATATATTGCTAAATTGCAGAAGAAAAGTCCTGAAAAGTCATTAAAAACATATCTTTCCACAAAGTTTAAGGTCTTAAGGCACTTTTGAAAAGTTTCTTCTTGCTTTTGAAGTAACACATATACCTAGTGTAACTGCAGACATATTCAGCCTCTTTGAGATTCTTGCATGGTTGCTCATTAGGTGGAGACATAAAACAAAACTATATTTGAGAGAAGTTCCTGGAAGCTGAAGAGCATACAATTTGCTCAGGTTTAGTGCATCCATTCTAGCAATCCTCTGATTATTCATTCATTCGCTTACTCTTTCATTCATTACTGCTAAATCAATGGGAGAACTTATTCACATGGTACAACTGCTACACTGACAGATCAGCTAGGAGGGAGTTTACATCTTGTGGAGATGAATACCTATGAGCAAGTGACGTAGTGCAATTAAGACAACAAATTCCGAGCAAATAAGTTACTTCAGAAAATTCAAAAGACTAATCATAATGATTATTTTTTAATAGCAATGTGAAGTTCTGCATTTATCGCCTGATGGAACGCCTGAAATGCATTGTGTGCATTCAAAAGCAGCCTAGGCTTCTGAATAGGACACTATAAACCTGATTTCAACAGATTGAAAACAAGATGTGACAAGCAGTTTGACACTGGCCCTCAACTAATTTCCGCTATTTGTAAAAAGGCACGTCTGAATGGAAATAGCTCAGCAGAATGGGTCAGTATGGTTGAGGCCATGTCAGTCCATACATAAAAAACACAGTACTGGGGAAAATAAGCAGCCATTGATTTCTGGTGAAAGCCCCCAGCGTCTGGGGAAAGCAGCCAAAATGAGGCACCAGCTGCTCTCTGCTGGAAATCTTTTGTGGAAGAGTGAGGGAAGAGAGAGAAAGCTGGTGGGTATAAAGGGGAAACAAGGCAGAAATCAGGAAAGGAGAGGTGCTGCTGACTGCCTCAGCAATGCTTCATACCCCACACTTAGCATTCTCTGAAAAATGAAGGAGGGGAAGCACACCCCAAAACTTCTCTTTTATTTATGCAATGTAATGGGAATGGTTCCAATGGGAATTTCTCATGCTCTTTCACATTCCCTGAATTCATCTGTATGGCTTTGTGTGTGTGTGTGAGTTATTTTTTTAAATACTGCTCTAGTCCAGTAAATGTATGCACTAAAAATGGGACAAATACTCAGTGGGATTGCAGCTCCTCATTTGCTTAATTGCATTTTGACAAAAAATTTAAGAAGATAATAAGTGGAGGATATTTTGTTCGAAGTTCTTTGCCTATTTAACAAAAATCTTTGCTATCTGCTTTTAGGCCCCTCCATAATGATTTCATGCTACAAATCATCATGAAACTCTTCAGCAATGACTAATGACTCTCATTTCTCTTCCAGACACTGCAGGCAGTACATTCTGCAATGGAATACAATAATTGTGAAGTTAGCAGCTTCAGACAGTCTGAAGGTCTGAAATGGTTCCTACTCTTAATTCCCTTCCTGGGCCTGCATGCAGAAGAAGTGAGACGGGGGAACAGTTCCAGGCCAACACACTGACTTAACACTGTGTCCAGAATCTGAACCTCGCAAATCTGTGTGAGCCTTATCCAAAAAGTAGCTCTTTTGAGAAAAAGCAATTACTTAAGGACAATTACTAACACCATTGGCCGAAGCTAAGCAATATCCAATCAGCAAATGATCTTTGAAGTCTGTTCAGAACTTTAAGTAAGAAACTTCACATGCCTTTGTAAACAGCTTTGGAGGCATCCCTTCAATGATGATGATGTGAAAAATGCGACAACTTTTTAGTTACAGAAAAGCCTCATAGCAGTTACAGGTGTTTCTTTCCAACATGATTTCACAACTTTGCTTTTAACCAATGGTGGAATTTATGGAATGGTCAGTGTTACACTGCTGGCCACATCTTGATTTCATTGTATTGACGTCAGGTTTATAGGACCCTACTACTAAGAAAGTCAGGCTGCTTCTGAAGAAATGCATGTGCATAATTAAGTATTGAGTTGCACCTCAAAGTGAGAAAATTCAGGGTGGCTCATCTCATAGTGCTTCCAGTGGGATGACAATGTAAGCAGGTCCTGTTTCTTATCAATTCTGTAATCGCAAGTTGAGTGTCTTGAATCTTGGCCAATATTATTTGCTACACTTTTTTCAGATCACTTGGTGTACCTCTAAGAACAACTTCCTCCTCTGTTTGAATGGGCCTCCACCAACTTTTTCTTAGATAACTACTGCTCACTAACCCCAACTCTAATATTTATTTCTAATATTTGGTGATATGGAACCCATGTTTATTTGCTTCAAAACTTGCAAAAAAACCTGCCAGGATACTAATAAATTCTACATTGTCTTCTGCTTCACTGAGATGACATAAAAACTAGTTAATATAAGTAAGAAAACATATATAAAACATATATGATTTGTGTTTTGTATTGCCACCTGTACCTTCATACTGCAATATTTTTCCACTTTCCTTGGTTTCACACCATATCCTCTCTTCATTTCAGATATATGCTCTCTGTGCTGTGTTACCTCTTTTCCTTACTCTTTCACAGAAATACTTACTTTAGAGAAGGAAATACTGAAAGAAATTTCAGGGAGCTGGGAGAAAAGATCTGCAGTTATTTACTGGAAGCTGGACTGCCACAGGTAAGGAATATGCATGCATATGTTTGTGATTGTAAAACTGGGTCCCACTTTATTTTTGGGTTCCTATCACCTCAGTATTTTTGGCCCTAATCTTCACACCTAGGGTTATGAACCTTCCGAAGCATTACGTATTTGCAAAGAGGAGTCTGGTTATGTCAGGGTTGTAGGCACTGCTCCAGTTGTTCCACTGGAGCACGTGGAAAACTAAATACAATAGAATCTGAAGTAATTCAATAGTCTTGAAGAGCATCAAATCAGCTTCATTCAAGCAACAAAATATTTTGACCAAATGCCTGGACTGCACACTCCCCTCATTTTCATTCACGTCTCAGGAACATGGACTATTCTAGTAGAAAATTTAAAAACAGCCTGTGTGAAGATGAGGCTTAAAAAATCCCCAGACACATATACCTGCAAGAAATTACATTCTTTCACAGTGCTTTGTTTGCTGTATCATTGCGTTACAGGTGGACAGGCACAAAATCAAGCTGAAGAAATTTTGTTTAAATAAACTGAAGCAGAAGAGAACCAGAATATAACAAGAAAATGCACTCTGGGAGTACTGTGTATGCTTATTAGATGCTACTGAGCTAAATAACAGAACAACAGTAAAAGCATATTATTTTAATTGAAAAAATAAGACATTCCCTCTTGCACCATTTTCAGACAGCCTGGGATATCTTTGTATTACAGCATGTCTGAAAACATGCATTTGTGAAATTCATTAAATTCATCCAGAAAAATCTATTTCCCTACTGCACTGTTATGCAGATTTATTGGAAGATGCATTACAAAAGTTTGCAGTTGTTTAGCAATTGTCATCCACTTCATAAATTTCCCCTGTTTCAAAACCTTGAAGTACAATTTTTAATACGCCCTAGTAGTGCCCTGGATACAATTAATCACATTAATTTCTTCATTTCCAGAAAGCACACATTTACCTATATTATTTCCCCAATCAATTTTTTTTTAAATGCAATGACTGTTTTAATGCATGTGGCACAATTGGATCTCTGGCATGGCCTCTCATCATACATCATACCTACGCATGTGATACCCAGCTAACTGCAGTGATTTGCATCCTCAGCTTATGTAGATAGACAAGGCAATTCACTGTGGCCATTACAGTTTACATCTGCTAAATATACAGCCCCGTACCAGTATGATATGTTATTATGTATTAGAAAGCATAATTTAATTGGAGGAGGTCAAATTAAGGTCACCTTAAGCACAAGAGGAAGCACAAGTCTTTCCCTATCAGTGCATATGTGTATAAATAGTCAGACATTTATATAGAGAGAAATTTAGAGGGAAATGGAAATATTGGGAAGCCTTGACTCAGATGGTTTTGGAAAGGATGCAGTTAGAAACTATGTCGCTCAGAATGATTATAGTGCAGAGGTCTATACCTCTGTTATTAAAATGTTTATTATTCCAATCACTTTTCTAAAAATAAAATATCTAATCTAGTTCAATTTGCCTTACTTTGAGAGCTTTTCCTATAGAGAATTCCTAAAAGCAAAGTCAAGAACTATAAAGATTTGGTCAGACTAGTTATAATATGATCAGTTACATCTAATGGGAAACATTTACCTAAAAATCTTCACATGATGTTCAGAAGTATTGCTTTTTCAAAGAAATGGAATAAAAACCTGAACATATATCAATATGGAAAAACTCCACACCATGCTCCATAGTCTTTCACCAGCACAGAAAAACATTTGATATTTCAATATTGCTTTAGAGTTCCATGAGGAATTCGGTAGAAAGGATCATCCTAAATAGCAGCCACCAGTTGAATGAGAAGAGCAGACCTTGGGTGAGGGCTACTTCACTAGCTGATCATCTTACAACTACTCTTGGCACCAACTTCAGACTACTAAGTGACACAGCCACTTTGTTTCTTTAAAAAGCATCTGGCACAAAGTGATTTTAGGAGAATCAAAGGCTGCAGAGGTCTGCAGGACCCACTGTGTCACAGCTACCAACACTGAACTCTGTATATCTGCTCCTCTAAGATAAAGTCTGTTTTGAAAGAAAACAAACTTCATTGACATTTTTGTTAGAACTGAGAGCAGTTCTTGAAAGGCAAAATTACGCCATGTAATTGTCTTGGCCCACATCCTAAAAGACTTTCTGCTGTACGTGGTCCAACTCAACCAAGAGTAGACACTACAGTTACATTTTTGCCCTGTCTTTCCACGAAGTGCATTACAAAAGGTTCTACCCGAAAAGCAGAGATTTTACTATTCACTGAGATTGCCACATAGTCTAGTATTTTCAAGTAGACTGAAGCAGAGCTAATGCCAAGAGGTTTCTTAGAGTATTTAATGAATATCTCCAAAACTCAGAACCCTCATCATGCTCTGTACCCATAACTCTGCACCACACTCAGATTTCAAAAACGATAGCACTTGAACACTATGTGAATTATAAGTTCACATAAAAGGAACACTTAACCTGAGAAAAAAGTCTAGTCATTCACTAGTGCTGAAATAACATTTAGAGACTGAGGTGAAAACCTGTTTCTGTGGTCAACAACAAGTTCAGTGTTGGTAGTGTCAACGAAACAAACATCTGGTGAGCTCTGCTTGTTATACCTCAGACAGAGTAAGAATTCTGACAGGCAAAAACAAGTGTTTGAAAAGATAGCATCCTATACTTCTCTTTACAAGGAACATGATGATTGTCTAGCTCTCATCACTGTAGACTCAAGTAACCACACAATTTGCTGCTGGCAAATTTCTCTTTGGGTAGACCCTCAGTCCCTCAATTCCTCTCTTATACACAGGGAAAATCAGTCGACACCAAAAGTAGTATGTCAGCTTGAAATTCTGAAGTGCTTTTTCTACAGCATTGAAAACTCTCAAGCTGTAGGCACTCCCCTATGTAAAGGCTGATGAGAACTCCAAACCAGAGCTTGCAGTAACAAGTCTACCCCACAATAATAAGTTAGTGATCTAATATTAAAAAAAAAGAGTAGCACTTTTAAAAGAAAGGCAAAAGTATCGGTGTGTATCGTGCCGGCTGCTCACAGATGCCTGAAAGAATTCTGAGCAAAGTGTTCCTGAAAAAATCTTACATTTCAGGCAAACTTTTGATCTCTCAGCAATTATTCCTCTCTGGGTCAACTCATGAGAAAACAAAAACTGAAAGTGTTGAGGCACTTCTGCACTTTCTGCCGTATAGGTGCCCAAAAATAGGAGTTTGGCAGAATTCTTGTAGTCAAATAATGGGAGATCCCAGTATTCTCCAGTTTCTTTCTGCAAAACAATTGTCATAATAAATGATCAAGGACCTAGAAGAAAAATTAAGTCAAATACACCTCTGTGTACAACTGATGAGCTTTTTCTACCTTTAGTCACCAGTACAGTTTCCCATCTCTATGTATTTTCTCTCCTGCTCCCGTTTCTTTTTTATCCTGATCATCCCTTTGCAATCCTATTCTGTTTCATAGTATCATGGAATCATAGAATGGTTTGAGTTGGAAAGAACTCTAAAGACCTAGTTCCAATCCCCCTGCCATTGACAGGCAAGGTGAAAGGAGCAGCCTGGTCTTTAACACTTCCAGGGATGGGGTATCCAAACTTCTCTGGGCAACTTGTTTCAGTGCTTCAACAGTCTCACAGTAGAGTTTTTTCCTGTTATCAAATCTAACTCTGCCACCTTTCAGTTTGAATCCATCCCCCCTTGTCCTGTCACTACATGTTCTTGCCAAAAGCCCCTCTCCATCTTTCTTGTAGCTCCTTTTAGTTACTAGAAGGCTGAAATTGGATCACCCCAAAGCCTTCTCTTCTCCAGGAAGAACAATCCCAATTCTCTCAGCCTTTCCTAAAAGGAGAGGCACTCCATCCCTCTGATCATCTTGACAGCCTCCTCTGCCTTTCAGCTACTAAGTGTCATATTTCTCCCAATTTTTTATTGACTTCCTAACTTAATTTCTTTTTCCTGTTATTCTCTCTTACTCCCCCCCTGCCTCAAAGTCACGTCTCCCACAACCAAATGCTGCCCTTCAACACTCCAAGTGAGATTGAAATTGTTGTGCAGTTCAGCATTTGCGACGAAGATCAGAAAGTAAAGACTTTATTTATTTAGAATAATAATATAAATTAAATGACCAAGAAAAGATTAAAAATTGAAACATATTTTAACATTGCATGAAGTCTTGGTAGTCTTTCTTCTTTAACAATGTTTATCATCAAGATGGTTAATAAATGTAGAGGAGACTGAAGTCAACTCTGCTGAAACTAATGCTGCTGGAACAGACCTAAAGACAGCTGTGTCAAGAAAGCCAGAATGGGCAGTAGTGCAAGGAGTCAGCAGCACCACGTGGCATGAAAGCAAGGATCTGAACCCAACAAGAAATCAGGCTTCAAAAGTTTTCTGAATCATGGTTTCACACAAAATAACAAAAGCGGCTTAGTGAAACAGTCTCCCAAATAAAATTTTCTTCTTTGCAGATACTGTACCCATCATTTGCTAGGATGTTGTGAATTGCTGTCAGAGGTTTCTAAGCTGTTAATCACTGACACCACATAGGAATATGAAAGACTGTTCATCAATGGCACCCTTAATAAAACCTTGGTGTGTACTGTGTAGAGTGATGTTTCTGTAAATTTACACAGGATTATTGACTGAGCACAGCAAAATTATATGAAGTCCAAATGCAGTTACATACCACCCATTTAATTCTGACATTGCAAGAAAAACTATTGGGAAAAACCCTCTTTTTTTATACTAGATTTTCAAGCTCTTGAACACAAGCATAACACCTTAAAGCTTAAATCCCCTTTCTTTTGTTTTTACTAGACGTAAAAATGTAGCTGTTGAACCAGTGTAATATAATTCAGACGAATTGTAAGAAGGGCATCAGAATTTTGGTCAAATAAGGAAATTTGAGGTCAGAACCCCTTGAATTAGAAATTGAGATGAAACAGATTGCAGAGGAAGCGTAAGTTTCTCATAGGTATTCTGCTAATATTAAACATCCCGCAAGCATGTTTTGAAATCTGCCTGAAAATCTCCTAAAGCTGCAAACAGATATTCTGCTCCTGTAATACCAAACAGTGTACCCTCCCCTTCCTTCCCTACCTCCTCCCTCCCCTTTCCCTTTCCCTTTCCCTTCTCTTTCCCTTTCCCTTTCCCTTTCCCTTTCCCTTTCCCTTTCCCTTTCCCTTTCCCTTTCCCTTTCCCTTTTCCCCCTCCCCTTTCCCTTTCC
>RAHM01000195.1:741251-822617 GCA_003713295.1 Parotia lawesii | reverse complement strand
TCCCCCTCCCCTTTCCCTTTCCCTTTTCCCCCTCCCCTTTCCCTTTCCTCTTCCTCCTTTCCCCTTTCCCCTCTCCCTTTCCCTTTACCCTTTCCCCTTCACCTTCCCCTACAGCATCTGATGTGGGAGCACAAGACCTCAGGAGTTGTCCCAGGCAGTGGAGACCATCTGCTTCCTGCACCATGCACGGGTACCCCCACAAGGACCCCCTGATGAACTGCATCAACTTCCCACTTTTTCCCTGCAATTACCCTTGTTTCAAAGCTTTCTAGACTTTATGGCTATGATCGTTCAAAGCCTGCAAGTTCTCTGCCAAAATATGTTCATAATAATTTAAAATCCACTAGATCTCATTCCAGCTGCATGATTTGGCTTAAATATGTTTTTATTCACATGTGTCTCTGATGGGCCAATGTTCATATTCTTTTGGTCTGTGTTTTACTAGTCTGAAGCACACTATACTTGTTTTATATCAGTTTGTAGGACAATCTCCATTCACATCATGTATCTCCGCTTGCACACAGAACAAATTTAACTCACCTTTCTCTCTACTGAATTTTGTAAAGTTTTATATCTGAGGTCTAACCAGTGCTTTACACAGGGCTTTTAGTACCAATACTGTTAAAAGTCACTTTTCACTTTTTTTTTAAAGTCTTATCTCAATGGTGATGCATATTTATTACCACTGTATACACTTCTTCAGCTGACAATGAAATGTTTCAATTTCTAATACATGGCATTATTGTTTATCTTTTTCCAAAACATAAGAAGGAACAAGTTGATCTTGAGAAAAAGGGCTGCATGGACTGTCCTGCCAGGTCAGGGAGTGAGCATACTGGAGCTTTCAAAGTCTTGGGAAAATGAGAGGAAATTAATTCATTTGCAAGCAAGTCACTGAAATAGCAGTGTAATAGCTTGAACTATATTTCTAGGGAACATTCAAGGGGAAAGAATAAAAATGTCACCATAACTTAACAACTAACTTCCATAAAAATATTGCTAGTAATATCAATTAGGAAGTTCATAAAAAATTAGCAGAAAAATTAGAGATAGAGAGGTCATCTCTTTTACTCAACAAAGTCCTGTACTAATCAGCTGCAGAAGACATTATGAATTTTCTGAATGCTGACAAAAGAAATAAAAGAGAAACCAACATGCACTCCCTGAAAACTACTTCACAGTAAAAAGTCAAAATATTGTCTTTAAATGGGGATTTCGGGGAATGTGGTTCAGTACCATTGCACGGATCCAGAGTATTTTAAGAGACTTGTCTTTTACCTTTAATTGGGAAGATAAGCACCAAATTAACCTATAAAGCACTTCAGAATGTGGACTAAGGGTTTGTGGCTTGTGTGAGATTGCTAAAAATACACCTCTTTTATGGCAATGTATCAATGCTTTTCTTCATATTTCCTGTCTGGTCGGGAAAGAATGAGTCAGAGTGAAAGGAATTCTCACACCTTTCATACAAAAAAACCCCAAAACCAACCAACCAAAAAAACCCCCAACTACTATTCTCTTTAGCCAGGTATCTATTGTTTATTTCTCTCCACAAAATGTACATTCCATTCATCCTCCAGTAACCCAGTAGGAAAACCCCCTACAAAAAAAAACCACACCACATTTTTTGAAGTGCATTGGAAAACACTAATGATCACCAGCTGTAATCTCTTGCACATGCTCTACATGTAATCAAAACATCTATAGCTCAAAGCCGAGTAGTTTGAGGTCTGGGTTGGTTTTTCAAAATTTTTTTCCCCCATAAATAGTCTTCACACAAAAAAAAAGGTAAATAGTAGTTCAACAACTTAAATAGCTGCCTAATTTTTTTCTGCTAGAAGGAATACAATTCCAGTTATGGTGAAAGGAAACTTTGAAAACCAGATTGTAACTGCCTTCCAGATTTGGGTGTGAAAATAAGCAAAACAGCATAACAGCAGAAAAAAGCAAAATAAAGTTCATTTTCCCACCCAGCTATGTAATTCTGTGCAAGCTTACATTAGAGACATTGTTTATTTTAAGTATACAAATTACCTGAAGGTTCTTTCAGTTTTACAGTCTTTCTTATACCAGTTTTCAGTTAAAACAAAATAGAACAGCACAGTATTTGTACAGTTATTGTTCTCAGGTTTCTCACACTGCTGTACTACTTTTTGCTATTTGTCTGAGGTTTTATGCAATATTGTCATAACTATGTCTCGGAGGGAGATAAACATTCTGCCCTTGAAGTGAGCCTGAGATATTTATTTATTGATTGATTTTTAAAATGCACTTACCTAACAAATTCTGAGAGAATGGTTAGACATTAAAATATAAATAGATACGTGCCATCACACGCATCCCTGTATAACTTTGGCAATCACTTGAGTTAGCAGATGAATCTTGCTCCATGCTCTGAAGGTCAATAAATTCAGAGTGTGGTGATAGATGATATAATGCAGGTTCAGATGGATGGATGGATGGATTGTGCACAGCTGCAGGCTGTCCTCAAATAAAGACTTCTTTGTAGTTAATGACACAAGTTTCTCCCAGTTGAGGGTTGGTGTTCAGTAGGAATTATCAGTAAGAATTACCAATGTTTTTGATTGAAGGTGGGAAGAATACCAAGTACTGGTCTGTTTTCTGCATCTGCAGAAGCATTCACGAGGATGCTAGGTATCTTATACCTTAGTCAGTCATAAAAATACAGCGGAGGGACACCAGGGCTTTTAAGGGTACAGCATTCCTGAAAGATGTTCCATGATGCAGTAGGACAGTGAGCAGAGGTGACGAGTCAAGGGACACTGAGGTATGAGAACATGGATATGACTGACTGCAGCTGAATGAGTGGAAAGAAAAAGTTATTCACCACCTTCCAGGCCTCTCTTAAACGTGGAATGTTAATGCTTAGAGTTCTCTTTTTAATAGGAAAAATTATCACCGTTCGTACTAACTTGACAACTGATGCAAATCAGAAGTAAGGGCAAGAGTCCAGACCTGATGCATTCTCCATCTGGCTCAATTGAACCTGGCCACTACCTTAAAAAGGCTATCTAAGATTCTGGGAGCTTCAACATTCATGATTTTTAAAACAGCTGGATGAGTTAAGATTTGCGAGTAGTCTTTACCTCAAACTCCATTTGTTTTTATTAGTCTGTATTAGGTGCTCTGCTGCAGATTTACAGATTCTGACGGCTTCCCTCCCATGGTGTGATAAATGAGACTCCCAGCTTATAACTTAGCAGTTTAGCCCAGATGGCAGAATATCCACCAAAAAAAAAAAAAAAAAAGAGAAGACAGCAGGGGTAATGGGAAAAAAACCAAACCAGAGTGGGGAATAAACTGAGTCAAGACATCCCTAAAGCATGATCTCCTTGTCTCATTCGGAATCTGAAGTTTCTTCTGCTTTCCTATGACGAAGGTTGCCTGCTAAGACTACCTGTAGGAAACACAGTCCCATGTGAATATCTCCCTGCATGTTACCTGCAGTTTTTGGAGGTTCAAAGTGCATCCTGATGACTACACTGTGCACATAAAATTCATATGACTATTTTTAGAATGTAATTAGGAACATATGCTTCCTTGCAGACAAGAAGCATAAAGTTTATTCATCATGAACTTTGTACAGTAGAAAAAAACCTTGGATTGGCACAGAAAAATTTATCTATAGGCAAGACAGCACTGATATCCATGGGATTAATAATTCATGTATTTTATCTCATTCAGGGCATTTCGGAAAGTCCATTATACTATATTTTCTGTGTAGTCAGTAAATTTTGTAGCTCTTAAAACCCGTGAAATGAAAAATAGGCTTGAAAAGCCATAACACTATCAATACATAAATATTAATGTAGCTCTTTTCATGACAAACATTCCAAAGTGCTCTCCAGTAAAAGAAAATGAAATAAAGTATGAACAGAATGCAGATGACTGTAAGTCAAAAGGCCACTGAAACAGACAAATCAAATGAATCTGTTTGACCAAGGGACTGACCAAGTTCACCCAGTAAACTCTTGGAAATCCTATGTTCTTTACCAAAGCTCTGTCTAGTCAAGTTTTAGGGATATTATGTCAAGAATCAGAAAATAATCAAAAAAACATAATAAGTAAGGAAGACATGTTGAGGCCATTTCAGTCTAGACAGAAAAGAAGGTGTTATTCCACATAAGTACTGAGCATGCAGCATGCTTCCTTCCCTAGCCAGACATTTATATTACTGATATAGCCAATAAGTTTTTAGTTATTGAAAAATTTTTAAAACATAGAAATTGTAGGAAGTATTTTATTCACCCACCAGAGTGGCAAAACATTGATATATATTATGCTAATTTCTTTACCCTGTTGCAGTCATTCATGAGGGAAAAATAAATGTAGAGGACAAGTGTTCTGTAATGCATAGCTACAGATTTCCTAGGAGGAGTTTGTTTTCAGGTAATTTTCATCCTTCAGTCTTTTAAAAAGGGTTGTGTTCCATCGTAAAATATCTTCAGATCTGCTGAATTTTTTCACTGGACAATAAAGCTTATGATTAAAGAGAAGAAACAAATTTGGGACAACAAGTGAACACAAGAAAACTGAGAATATTTGATTAGATTAGAATAGAAGAATGAGCTGTTTTTCCTAGTTTGGAACACCACATGACAAAAGGGTTAAGTGTGATGCTGCATCTTCCTATTATATAAATACTTCCGGAGTGGGATCTGGGAGTACTATGGCTGCTGGAGAGTTGTAGCTGGCTTTTAGGAGCTAGTTGCAACAGAGACAATTAAAAAACAGGTGCATGTATGAAATTATTTGGTGTGTTATTTTTCCTCACAAGGTCAAAAAAGATCTGTTTTATAATAGAATTAATAGAGTAGCAGGAGGGAGAAAATTTATGTTTATGGCTTTATGTTTATATATTTTTGAAAGGAAAAAAAAAGAAAAAGAAAACCTACAGAGTTGTCTAGTAGTATTCAGCTACTTCCAGGCATGTTTTCTGCTTTTAATTGGAACAGAAACACTTAATTTTTCTGTAGGTATCTCTTATTCATATTCAACTCTCTTAGCAATATAACTCAATTTTGTTTGAGCTGTTAGTAGATTTATTCAGGAAGTTCAGAAGATCCCACTGAAATTCACAGGGGAACAAAAGTCATTCACTTTAATTGAGAATATTTTAATAGTTCTTTAGCTACACATGAGCTCACACTAGTTTTCAAGTCTGAATGTTGTACCAATATTGACTTCATAGCTATCACAAGATAGTCAGAACTAAAACTAAATGAAATTTTTTCTGAACTAATGAAGGCATATCTTTGATATAGTGATCTTTTTCCTGTCGCCCTTTCCATCCTGTACAGTTTGTTAAAGTACTCAGAAAGGTACCCAGACTATGCAGCTTTTCTGTGAAGCATTTTAGAAACACTTTGATTTTGGTTAATGTAGTAAGTATTTTCACTCAGTGTTATCAGGATATCTTTTTTTTACAAATATGATCTATAGAAGCTGTGTAATCTAAAGTTATATTTGGTATACTAGGATTTTAATATAGGTCCCAGCAGCACTGTAAAACACATGCTGAATATTTCCTATACTAGATACACTGTTTATTGAAGTAACCCTTGCATCTGAGAAGATTCAAGAGACCTGACGCCTTGGTTAACCAAGGTGAGTCAGACAGGAAACAAACAACCTGCTTCTTTACATAAACACTAAAGATAATCTCTTTTGGAGATCAGTAAATACAAAAAAAAATGGGCTCTATACATGTAACGAAAAAGCCAAGAATTTTATTCTCAATGCATTTTGAATTCTATGTGATCTTGTGGTGTTAAAGTTCAATAAGTGGAGTTTTGCTTCATGCTCACAATTAGAAAACATGCTGAAAGCTAGGAATAACCTGTTAGTAGAAATACTAATGAAAAATAATGTATAATCTCTGATCTGGGTCCTGCGAAGCAGTAGTTATTGTGTTATACACTGAGCAATAGCAACTAGATAGGGGAACAGGTATTATCAATAGTACAGACTTGGGGGCAAGAGTGGAGTATGGAGAAAAATGAGGAAACTACCTCTTTTTAACACCTCAAAAAGACTTATGTCCCTATTTGACATTCATGTTTTTTTTTAGCCTTACGTTATGAAGAAAGATCTGTCTTTATTTTTTTAGGACTGAAAAGTACAAAAATCGCACCCCAAATTAGGAGAAACAGAAAATAGAAAACAGACTCCCTTGGCACAAGACATTTGCCAGAGTTTAGCCTCCTAAATGCTCCTTCTTGTATGAAGAGAATTACACACAGTAAAACAGCTGCATCTTTAGGAAAGAGATGCTTAGAGGTTTCAATTTCAAAAGTGACAGCTTTTTAAAGGTCAGTTTTTTAAGGTAATATGTCTGAAAACAGAAGGAAAGGTGTGTGTGGCTTTTGAGACTCAAAGTGGACTGCGTCAGTGACCTGACCTCTATTAACTTCCCCTAAAATCTACAGAATGAGCCAGGAACCTCAGACTTGTTTCCCTACATGCTGAAAGGGAATATCCAATTACGTTAGTTAATATGAAAACTTGTAATTACACAAATTTTCCAAGTTCCAGGTACTTCCAAGAGGCTGGAAGTAACTCCTCCATGTGTTGAGGATCCAGAACTTCCACGATTTTTCAACTGTAAAGGAGAATTTATTTCTTTAGAATAATGATTGCTAGAGGAGACATGGTTCTCACCGTTCTGGTTGTAACCTTGGGCCAGAGCATGTATACAGGCAATATTTTTAATCTGAGGTTCCTGGAGTTCAAACACACATCCTTTTGAAAAAATCCCTTACCCAATACTTCTCTATCAAGTTAGAAGAAGGGTAGAGAAAGTCTCATCCTGTTTTGTGCAAGTTTTATAACAAGGAATGCAAAGTTAACTCAGCTGGCATGGAAGTATCAGGAGGAATGGCGGTGTTTAGATAATTCCCTGGGGGGGGAACAAAAAAAAACACAACAAAGAAGTGAGACTTAGCCAATGTCTACACTTGGGATTATTTATGGAGTTTTTCACTCTGTGATTTTCTAACTTAAAATGAAAAAAAAGTCCTGGAGTGAGACCTGCCCTGTAATTAAAATTTTACCTCAAGTCCTGAAACAAGAACTACAATATATTGATATTCTTTTATTTGTTCTTTTACCCCAGTAAATTGAAGCTTCTTTTCTATAATGGAATTATTAGAAGTGCTATTCCTGAGTCATAGAATCACAGAATGGGTTGGGTTGAGAGGGACCTTAAGGCCCATACGGTTCCACACATACGGTGTTCCTGCTATTGTGGGCGGTACTCCCCACAATAGCAAGAACACCTCTCACTGGACCAGGTGGTTCAGATCCCCATCCAGCCTGGCCTTGAACACTCCAGCAATGGGGCAGCCACAACTTCTCTGAGCAACTTGTTCCCGTGCCTCACCACCTTCACAATAAATTTCTCCCTTAGATCTAATCTAAACATCTTCTCTTTCAGATTGAAGCTGTTCCCCCTTGTCTTGCTACTACATATACCTGTAAAAAGTCCCTCTCCAAGAGAAGGAGTCTTTTCTCTCAGCTGAACAATCTCAATTCTCACAAAAGCCTTTTCTCATAAAAGTAATTCTCCACCCATCTAATCATCTTGGTGGCCTCCTTTGGACTCACTCCAACAGGTCAATGTCCTGCCAGTGTTGGGACCCCAGAGGTGGATGCAGTGTTCCAGGTGGGGTCTCACCAGAGCAGAGCAGAGCAAAGGGGCAGAGCCCCCTCCCTCCCCTGCTGCCCACGCTGCTTTGGATGCAGCCCAGGACACGTTTGGCTTTCTGGGCTGTGAGTGCACACGGCTGGGTCATATCCAGCCTCTCACCCACCAGCACCCCCAAGTCCTTCTCAGCAGGGCTGATCTCAATCCCTTCATCCCCCACCTGGATTGATACTGGGGATTGCCCTAACCCAGGTGCAGAACATTGCGCTTGGTCTTGTTGAATGTCATGAGGTTCCCATGGCTTCACTCCTTGAGATTGTCCAGGTTCCTCTGGAAGGCATCCTATCCGTCAGGAGTGTCACTGCACCACTCAGCTGATGTAACCTGCAAAAGTAGTATGGCAGACTTGGAGAAGTTCTACTTAGCAAGTGTTTTGATGCAAAATCCATACTTTGAAGCTGAACCAAGCTAAATGAAAATTGGAATCTAACGGTAGGATGTTCCCACTTGGAAAACACCAGCTCATGCCATTTACTCAGCAACCATTTCTTCAGGGTAACTGAGCCCCTCTGCTGCACCATCTTTCTATAGGGACACTGAGCTGTCCATTATTGTAGGTTATGTGTGCTATTGTATATTTCAGTGAGCATGCACTCTTTTTCAAGAGCAGATCCAAACACATCCTTGAGGCTGAACATGGCCAACTGCCATGTTCAGCCACATCCACTAGCAGTGTGATCATCCTGATTATGTATTGGTTAATGGTCAGTGGAAAACAGTGAAGATGACTCACTTCCTGGTAAGGAATGCATTCAGGCATGTTCAAACTCTGTGTGAGTGTTTAAAGTTATATGTGAATAGAAGAAGGGATAATCATCCTTCTTATTTCTCAGCTTATCAAGACTGATCTATCTCACAGTGAAAAACTGCAGGCTCCAGATTTTCCTGAAAGTTTTCCCACATTTGCTGTAGGAGCAGATTCCTCCAGGAGGAATCAAAAAGGCTCTAGAACTGGCTCTGTGGAAATTAAAGAAAATAAAGCAAGATGTTACTTGTTTTGGTAAATGGTGCTTCTGGGACTTACTGAAAAAGCCTGCTTAATTTTCCCAGAAGCAAACTGGGAAGTCTCTTCCATTTTTTTAAATACCTGCATAGTTTTACAAAATCATCTGGAATCTGTCTCTTACTCATTAAAATTATGAATATATTGAAAACATGAACAGCTATCAGTGAAGTACACATGTACTCCATGCAAGAAATTAAATAGTAGGAGACACCTTTATAATACACATAAAAATATCCAGCTGTCCACCTGTTACAACTGGAGGGACATGAATTGCAGAATTATTATTAAAAGTTTGCATGGAGAGACTGGGTAGAATAAAGCAAGTTTTAGGATCAGATGAATCCCTGCTTACCAGTTAATAATTTTTACTTTAATGATTGCTCCTCCAGCATCAGACCATACTAGGTGAGATAGTGACCTACTTAATTTGGCTATTAGCATGAAGCCTGGGCACACCTGTGCAGTAGACGAGAACAGAGCCTGAGTTCTTTAGTCAGAGCCATTCACTCCCAATTTCACATCTGTACCTTACATTCCTCATTTGGAATCTGAGTGCAGAAGGAACATCTTCTGCTCCAAAAATATGAATGTCTGAGGAAGCAGCCTGCTGCAAAAGGCATATGTTAATGGACAGCTTTCAGTGGCAAGATTTCCAGGAGGTCAGACAATCTGATTTCATCATCTCTACCTTTTAACTCTGTGAAAGAGACATAAACTTGTAATGTGGAAGGAACGGGCCTTTTAAGTTTCCCGGCTAGTGTCTCTCTGGTCTGAAGTCAATTTCCAAACTCCATTACATTCAGTAGATGCTGGACTGGGACCTTAAAATTTAATTTTAATGGTTAAACCAGCTGCTTCAAAGTGATCACTTACTTCCTTATCTGTTAAAAGTTATAAAGTTCCTCATAAAGGGAGAGAAATGTGCTCCTTTTATGATTAGGCAGATTCATAAAGATCCTTATAAAAAGAGAATCTTTTTTTTAATGGAAAAAAGCAGAAAAGTCCACTCAGCAATGTATATATTTTAGATAAAGCCATTTAAACTCATTTTTAGACTAAACACTTTGTGCTGCCCTCCAGCTAACAGCTCTAGAGATGAAAGGCACCATTATAATCTAGTCCCATTTGTCTTTGAAAGTACAAGAGTACACCCTCTTTGTTCATAGACTTAAACCAAAACAAAAAAATAGAAATCAAAACACAGGACTCTACAAATAACACATATTTTTCAACATTGTGCATCCCTTATACTTGGTTTCTTTTAATTTTTTTTTCAAAAGAAAAGGTCCTCTTCTTGTACTGCAGACAGCTACTGTGAAATGAGTCTAAAGCTCCAGAGAAAATTTTTTCAAAAGTCCTTGAAAAAGCCTTTGTGATTTCCCTTGACTATTGATCTACATCCCTCTATCGACTTAAGTCTAATACATGTTAGCAGGACTTGAAAGAGATTTTTTTGAAATGCAGGTGCAAAATGTTTAACATAACCTTGAGTTTTATTGCACAAGACTCCTAGTTCTGGGGCAAAACATGTTTTCATGTATAAGTGATCCCAAAGCCCCCCTTTTTCCACTTGCCATATTTTCCTCAGACTTTTTAGTCATAAAAAATTCAGGGGTAAAGAATGCTTTCAAAACTCCCTGTGGCAGAATAAACTAGAGCTGAACCTTCACGTGATTATTCCAGAGTGAGTCATTTAAGCATGGGACTGGTTCATAAACGTCAGGGACTTCATTTGCATGTGAATATTGATTCCTCTCACACAAACAGTTCATCCTTTTATGTTGCTTTTGCATGAATTTGCCCTCCGGAGAATTGATTTTTTTTCTGTGCTTCAGCCGGGTGCTTCTACTGCCCGAGTCAAAAACACTTCTCCTCAGTGAATCAAATGGAGCAATGAGAATGTGTAGATAACCCCCAGTTCTTCCTCTCAAGCATAAACAATTCACATTTCCTTCCAAGGAAAGACTGAACATTTGACCTCTCTTTTAAATCATCAGATAAGCAAAAGCAGTTGTATGTGTGTGGGGGTAGAGATATCCATCAAACAATCTAAATTACCAAAAGTAGTTAGGTGCAGCATTTCCTAAGTAAATCAGATCTCAAAGTACTCCTTCATCATTCAAACAAGGGTGATATTTTGGTTCCTGTAATTCAATCTGGGGCTGTGCTTACCAGCTGCAAATAAAACTTACAGTGTATGAGTTTGACCCCGTAGCCTCTACTTACATGAGGAAGTGCTATGAATTTCCTACTGAAAACCCCAGAAAAGACAACATGATTTTAGGCCATATGCATAGGAGTGCTGCATGGGTCATAGAACAGTCTCACATCCTGAAAAGTCAGTGAGCAAGCAAGCAACCTAGAATCATCTCACCAGACAACAGGACACCCTCTTTTCCACTTTCACCAAAGCTGACACTACAGTATTTCATGAAGTGTAGACTGGTCATCACAGTACTTCCACGTATCTCCACAACTTTAGTGCTACACTATACTTCTGTTACAACATCATAGCAGAACATGGAAATGCCTTCCCCACTCTATCATACACTTATTTTACTGCAGCAATATTCCCTGTCTTAGATTATAGTTGTATGAGATGCTGTGATGACACAATAATTAGAGGCATCATATCACCAGGACCACATACAAAGAAAGATACATGGGAAAATTCAGTCCATTGCCAAATAGTTCTCTTAACAGAAGGCTGGGATATGGCTGTTTCATAACAAAACCGAGATGTATCAATTTAAGTTATATGTAGGATGCATGGAAAATAAAAGATGATCTCTACCCTAAGTTATCCATTTATTGTTAATAGTTCACCCGCACCTTTTTCATGAAATCCAAAGTTCACAATGTTTACAGTAGTGTAGTAACAGTGTTGATAATGGTATCTATAAAATAAATAAGAACAGCATGGGAAAAGGCTTGTTCTCAGCTTCTATATCAGCTGATAGTGAACAATATTTTGGCACAATAACAAACGTTCTCAGATTCAGATTTCTTGAGGAAAATATTGCTAATGTCCCATGGAAAATTTTCATACTTATCACAGTGTATTTGTTTTGGAGACCAGAGGAAGACTTGTGCAACTATAAAAAGTGTAATGAAGAACAACTACTAATAGTTACCATTTGACAGGAAAATACTTTTTTTTCCCTGCTTCTGACCTTTAACAATCACCTAAACAACCGGTGTTTTCAGCTAAAGAAGTTGTAGGTTCGATTGTGAACTAGGAAAAAATATCACTCTGCTCTGTATAGGATATGTTCATAACAAAATTGCCAATAAATCCCATCATATGATGAGGGTAAAATGAATTACCCTAAATTCTCTATCACTGGTTATGAGGTTACTTACCTTTCCATTTCAGCTCATACGGGCATTTCTCTTGATTGGAATGTATGGTTATGTGTGTTGTACTTGCTCTTCAGTGACATATGGAGCCTATATGTGTAAGATTGGATTATACAGACACCAGGTTTAGTTCAAGCAGCAATGTTGCCTGAATAAATGCTAATATAATAGTGTTTACCATGGGTATATTCAACAGTCCTTCCTACCTGTCAAACCTGAAGTAATCACTGCATTCATTTTTTGGCATATTTAATGTTTACAGTATCATAGATTGGCATTTATCTGACAACTCCTGTATGTCTTCCAAATGGCTTTCTTTATTTGCTAGTGACATTTCAACTATTGATTTGAAATTCTATCACAATATTAAATGACTAATTGCTTCAAAATTTCCAGTAAATCTTAAGCTTAACTGAAAGGCATGGTCATGTCATTTTTAAGAATAGTATTTTAAAGATATTATTGCTGGATTTCCTAATTAAACAGACAGAAATGGGACCAGTAAAAACCTGTTTTCCTACTGCAATATCCTTCTAGTGACAACTCTTCATTAAAATAAAGAAAAAAGGATAAACCTCTATAGAGTCCAAATTATCTGGGCTGGAATTTTAATTTTGCTTCCTATTGCCTGGGGATTAAGACATTTCAGACTAAACACTCAAGAGGTTGTGCACAGTTTCACAGTTTGAAAACTGCCATCCTGAGTGGTGCATAAATTCATTTGTATCAGCCAAACACTTCCCACTTTCTGTAAAGACTAATTGGGAGTCTAGAAACCTGAGGCTGTTAGGGACATCAGTAAAGTTTAGGAGAAATGGTTCCTCCTGATGTGTACAGGATGAAAGTGAAATCTGGAGGATATTTTGGACTGAAGAGGGTGCAATAAGGGACATCAGGTAAAATCCTATTCCCATGGCATTAGTTCTAGATAACAGAGGGTCATCTGAGTAGTTCTTAAACTTAGCACTTTTGATGTTTTGGCTTGTGATTTTTAGCATTTTAAATGCCAGAGTACAGGTCACAGGGACTTGCTTGAAACTAGGTAATTTTGTGTCAACATTGATAGGTGAAAGTCTGGGATGAGAGACAATGATTTATCTTTGTGCTTTTCTCAGTGCTTTGGTACGCATCTGAAAGGAAAGATAAGGTCATCATGAAAATTTGGGTAGCAACAAGGCAGATGTCATCTTTTTAAAATCAAATACCTTCAAGTGGGGAGACACAATTTTAGGAAATTGAGCTACTTCTTTCAACATCAAACAGCTGGGAAGTCTTGAAGTTTTCAGAGAGTTTGGCGTTAAAAATGGATGTCCTAAAGGTTATTTTTGTTATGACATCTGTGTAAGCAGAAGAATTTCCATGATAACTCAAATAAATGGTCCAACCAGTTTTATGTTACTGGTAGTGGTAAGAAGCAGCTCAACTTTCTTCCTTCTAGACAAATTATTTATAAAGCAAGGAGTACGGGCATCTTTCATTACACACAGGTCAAAGAAATCCAACCATTTCTATACCATTAATCACGACTTATCAATTATTTGAGTTGCTCCACATTTTTTCCCCGGCTGATTGAGTACAGAGCAGGGAAAAGGGGTGAGAAGATGAGAAACCAGAGCTGACAGAGCAGTACCAGCACACTTTTCAGCTTGGCTAACACTCATCTGCCATGTTTCTGCTAATTCAGTGGTGAAGTGGAACAAGCACTCTGGCTGTGGGGCTGAAAGGACATTTGTTTCCACACCCAGGGTATGACTTACACAAACAAGAACCTCAGTCATACACTAGCAGGGCTACCCCTAACTCTGAATACTCATACTGTCTCATGACCAATTCGATTTCACCAATTTGGAAAAGAGTGATTGATGATGAATTGTCTTCTTTCTCCCTATTTCATTAGCATCAGTCTGTGGATTTTAAAGCTGTTTCAGTTAGAAATAACACTAGCGTGTTAGAGATGACATGCCAATTCCCTAGGGAATCTGACTGCAATTTTCTTCCATTTTCAACAGCCCTATCAGATTAAATGCAAGATGCTTCCTTCCCCTGTGCTAGTGTTTTCTCTCCCTTGGCCCATTCAGGGCTTGAAATTTAGTCTGTATTTTTGCTGTTTATGATTTTAATGCTATTAGGAAATTACTTTTTTTTCCGAACCTACATTCTGGGAGTGAATCCAGGCTATTGGCATGTTCACAATCAATGCGCAATATGATAGCAAATAGGAAAAGTCATATTAATTCTCTTCCATGTTGATATTCAGGAACTGTTCTTCCTACATTTACTGGAGAGAATGACATTTACCTGAATTTAATACTCTACCTCTTTTTTTTTTTTTTCCCAAGTGCAATGCAGCTAGAATTGCCCAAAGAGAAAAGTAGAAGTAATTGAGAAAAATGCATACAGACACATATACCCATGGTTTAATTGAATCTAAAAAGCAATCCTGCTCTGCAGTTCATTTTCTGATTGTTTTCACATCAGGGTAGCAAGCATAAATTTGTGCTGCATCTGCCCTGACACTTAAAAAATAACAGCTTTCACACATCAATTCTTTTAACCCATTAATGTTTAAGTCATTAGGTTATAAATTACCTGGTTTATGTCTGCCTTCTAACACTCCTAACTTTCTGTGTGCTCAAGCTTTTGTTTTTCTAAGGATGAGCACTGAAGGCAGGCAGATTATAGGATCTCCCTGGCAGTGCCCTGTTCTGTATTCTTCTTACACAAGACAGCATTAAGAGTGAGACATGACACCGTAAAGATGAGGAATTCAGACACCATATGTCCCTGCAGCAGTGAGGCACAACAGGATGCTCTGAGACAACGTCAGAGAGAGCATCCTGCTGAGCCTCAGTTCTGGAGGACATCGCTAAGGTTTCACCCTTATCTGTGAACTACCTGCTGTTTACTCTCTTCTGTCACTGTTTTGCTCTTCGTTACTGCACTTTCTCAGTCAAATATTGACGCTCTATTTGAATGAATCTGCACAATTTTTTTCAATGCAAGGGCATACTTCTAACTTTTGGAGAATGAAAACAAACAAACACTGACTTGAAACAGGAGAATAATGAATTTATTGAAAATTTTAATTTGCCAACTGAAAAATAAGTGGCCATTGCACAAAAGACACATGAAGAGAGGGCTTTGCAGAAAAATCCCCTCGAAGACCTTTGTCAGTGATCAGTCACTGAAGAATGAATGCCTTTACTCACTGGCAACTGGTAAGATTTATTTTATTATTGCTGTTAAGAAGATGGAGTTAGGGAGAAATAGCTATGCTGCATTTCAGTCAGTGCAATCAATTTAATCCCTTTCTCCAACGAAGTCTCACGTGTAATCTTTCAAGAGAAGGAAATACCCTTTCTTTAATTGTCGTGTATTGTTGTAATAATTCTTCATGAATGGTCACTAGGAGAAATGTCATTTCAACATTCTGATTTTTTTTACTTTTTAAAGCCTTAGTATTCTTACATGTCAAAAAATATCAAAGTCCCTTTTATCTAAATGACCTCATGACCTTTGGAGAGGGTGACTTTAATGCTTAAACATACATACACATTTCTTTGTGGTGAACATAAACATGAGAACAGCCTTATTAAACAAGAATAGTTCAATCTAGTTCAATCTAGTTCTACCTAGCCTAATGAGTCAATACCCATTAGTGATATTTGCCGTGTTTCGGATACGTTAATTTCATTACATAAACTCTTTATTTTTGAAAAACAGTCACAGAAAATGGTTTTATTGCTGTGTTTTGGGTTTGCTTTTTTAGAAAAACAGTGCTTCTGATGACCACTTGATCACTAAGACTCAATTAAACATAATTTAATATATCTGTTAGAGTTTAGCTTTAAAAGATTGTTCTACTTCAAATTCCATTCCTCTTTTTTAGACCAGGAAAAAACCTTATTTGAAATAGCAAATCTCAGTCTAAAGGAACAATTTTAGAACAAACATATAAAAACCTGGATAGAAGTACTCCACATGCAAATTCTGAGAGAGCAAGTACATTGAGTCACAGAAGCAAATTCTATAATGTCTGGATATAGGCTGCAGGCCTCAACCCTTGGTCTGTCATGCAGGAGGAGATCACCAAGTCTCAAGCAGTAGAATTACACATATCTGTATATAAACATGAGTCTAATTCAAAAACAACTGCATGGTTGGCCTGGTACAAAATCTTCACTCTGGTCAGGAAAATGTCTATAAAACTATTTTTAAATTAATTTTTTTTTTCCTGGTACCCTGGAACCCCTATTGCTTTCACACCAAATACATAGGATAATTGGCATTATTATAAACAAGCACACAAATTTTTACAAGTTGAAGAAAATATGAAATGTTAATATTTTAGAGCTATGCAAAAAACAGCAGCACGATTTGTGAATACTTACTTTCTGTCATTATAATTATTCTTTATCATCAAACTCTACAAAATCCCCAGAACAAAAATTTCATCTGAAAGGCTAATGTGTTTGTAAGTAGTAAGATGTAAATTAAGAACTTCTCTATAAAGCCTTTATTATGATTCACTCTTCTAATCAGCTTGTGCAAAATGTGTTCAAAATCTTTTAATTTTTTTTTAATGGAAAATTGAGAAAGACATTTATTATCTCCATTTCTATTCTTCAAAGTCCGATTTTGAGTTACAGATCTCCATGCAATGCAGTGCAACAAATTCCAGTGCCTTCAAATACATTAATTCAGAACATGATCCAGATATTTTTCCACGTACAAATTTAGCACCATAATGCTTCTCCCTAAGCTGGAGAAGATTTGAATGTAAAAATGTTAAATTTCTGCAGGCAATACAAAGTTCTTACCAATGAAGGTATGCAAAGTCAGTCAGCTGAGCTTTGTGTTCCCTAAGCTCTTTCAGCTTTTCAGATGAACCTCTTTAAAGTTTCATCTCAAGAAAGAATGATTTCATAATCAATGGCAAATTCATCATTTCTAACCAAATATTATCTTAATGACTCATTCTAAAATGCATATGCTTAAATACTTCCAGTAAATCTAACAGAAATTACAAGGAATCCCCCAAAAGATAAAAATACATACATTTGCAAATTGTTGTATAATTTTAGTACCCATTTGAATTTTAGTTAAGATTCAGCTTTAATACAAAACATAGTTTCTTGCAAGTTCACTTTTGAAATACATCAGTGGGGTTCCTAGATGTAATCCTGAATCTTGTGTTAGTGACCTCGGACTTTCCGGTATTTTAGAAACCCGATCTAACACCTTCTATGCAAAAAAGTGATTTGAAAACAAATCCTAAGGACTATGATAAATACCAAGACACCCTCCCTTCTTCTGAAATGCTTTATTTACTGAGGGTTTTAGGCATATATCACTTATTGCAGACCACTGTATAAGAGTCACAGCATGCTTTTATAAAAGCAGCAAGAGAATACATTGTCAGGTCTCTTTATTTGAGTATGTTTGTTGGTGGGTGATCATTTGTTTTAGCCTTAGTCTTAATTTCCATATTAATTAGATTAAATAGGGCATGAGTCACAACATCCAAAATTGGAACCAAATCCAATAATTTAAAAATTATTGCATGTAGGTCTTCAGATCTGGGAATTATTTTTCTGGAGGCTCCAGCAATAATGATCAGATGAAAATCAAACTTATTTTCTTCACAGCTAAGACTTGAAGTCCAGGACTGTAGATCTAAATTTTACCAGATCTTTTTCAATATTTATGCTTTTTCCTTTCCATGTAGCTCATATCCTAGTGTCTGAACCCATGCTTTTCCTTTTAAGAAAAAAAAGTTGATATTATGCTGGATTTTATTAATTCTGCTAGTCACAGTCAGCAAGGAAGAACACAATATATATTTTTTACGTATATGGTTAAACTCTGCTGTCTACAGGATGCATAGAGTGAAAATAACTGTCAGTTTGCCAAACTCCTCTTAGCATGACATGTTCTTTAAGTCACATGGCTCTCAAGTTTGCTATCAGACTTCAGCCAGTGAAATTTTCATTTGTTCCCATGCAATTTATGTGTAAAGGTGATTTTGTAGCATCAAGTAATTTGTTTCACCCAGAAAACATGAGCTACACTTTTAAGTCCAGCCAAGTCCTGTCACTACTAGACAGCAGAAGAGAAATCTCCATGTCAATCACAATCCATCAACTTTCTGGAGGACTTTAAATAATTACTTCTGACACACTGTTTTGTAGTTTTTGTAGGACAGGTATAAAGTTTGTTTACTGCTATATGAAATAAATGACCTTTTTTTTTGCATTGCATTCTTAGAAATTACTGCAAAGTATGGAATATATCAGTCCTTCATCAGGTCCTTCAGGAAATTAAAATCAGCAGCAAGGTCCTATTTTCCTTGGTCACTGTCATGGGGCTTTGTTACCATTGAAAAGGAATTTTTAAAATCACTTCATTAAGTAAATACTTTGGGGAGAGGTAGTCTTTACATTTTTAATTTCTGAATATGCAGATGAGAGCAAAATATTTAGCAGTGAATACGGAGTTCAAGATAAAATAAAGTACACTCATCTCTGGAAGATCTCCAGGACCAGAGCTGGCAACTTGGCTCATAAGCAGATAGGAAAGAGAAGAGAATTCCTTTACATATGTTATGGAGTTAATTTTGGCCTTTATGATTAACTGAGTTGTTTGGAAAGTAAAAGGTGCTCCTGCTCAGGACTTCATCCTGATAGTTTTTGTATTCCCATGCCATAACAAGGAACGGCAAGACACTAGAGTCCTGCACAGGTGAGAGCTCAAACTTCACAAGTGAAGTTTTATCATGCTAACGTAGCAATAATATACACAAAAGCACTTTCTGGAGCTCACGATTCTATTAAGCTCTCTGTACAAAAATAACACAATTGTTCAGTATAATCTTAATAGCATTCTCAGTCTAAATGTGTGAAGGCCAGTGATGATCAAATGCTATCCACAGTAGTCAAAGACTAGTGAATCATTGAAAGACTCATCCTCCATTTCTCATTCAAACATCTTGCACCCTTTCAAGCCTGGTGTGGTAGAAGAGCTCACAAGCTCCTTCCTGTTTGGCTGGCATGCTGACTTATCAGGATGAAACTCCAGCCTGAAAGCTGACAGTATTTCATTCCAGGGAGTTTATTGTTTCATTTTAGTGTGAAACCTGACATGGAAAAAGATTGCTGTTTTTAGAAAAAATATGATGAGAATGGAACTCAGCTGATTTAAGTCTTTGCATGTGAGAAGTTTGGTAAGAATTTCATTAAGGTCTCTTAAGACTTGAAAACTCACCAAGCTTAAAAATTCTGTGTTTAGCTGAGGCTTTCAAGGTTTTCACAGCTTCATTAATTTTAATCACCTTTTCTTTATCTGGTCACACTCCTGGCAAAATCAAACCTGTTAGTCAAACACAAGTAAATTTTATTCCTGGTTATGGTCCATTCAAGTGTTAAATGACACCATTAAATATCAAAGATACGGTTTTTAAGCATGCAGTATTGCACTCATGAAACTTAAAGACTTAAAATGCAATCTTCTTCACCAGAAGATAAATACTCTGCAAAAGGAATAGCGTTGAGTTTTTTCATAGTAGTGAAGGGAGAAAAAAACATGATAAAAACATTGACGCTAAGTAAATACCATGTGATCGGCTTTTGGTGGTGTATATCCACCAATTACACAAAATAAAAAAAAACCCAAAACCCAAAACAGATTTATCCTGGTTTTGTGTTGTGAAAGGATTGACAAAAATCTGAGAGCAGAAAGACTCTCGGATGACATATGGTTGCTTGGGTGTAAGAGAGGTGGGTGCTGATCAGGTTACTCTGCAAAGGAACAAGGCCTGTTGGTGTTAGAGTTACACTCATTTATGCGTATCTGTGGATGGCACGATTTGATCCTGTCACAGAAGAAAAGATAATCTTTTTTCCTGCTAAGGCACTTGTATGAGATAATCATATTTTGTATCGAATTTTTAAACCCTCATTCACTGTTCAGAATAGATTGAAATTATCTTCAGCAAAATCAAGTGAGCAGTAAACATATATGTACATAGAAAAATATAGAAAGTGTTAGTGAATGAATCAGTAACCAAAAAATATGTGAAAGTTTTAAAAAATAACACCCAATCAAGTCTTGTTACAGGGTAGGGATGTTGGTTTATGAATCAAACCAAAGTGTAAAACACATTTCTCATAATTCTTCATTTGTTTGCCAATGTATTTGTACACAAATTTATATATAAGTATTCATCATGCTCACAATAAACAGGTATTGACTTCTTCAGAGAAAGACATTATGATTTATTGACTTCAAAGGTAAATACTGGATGAGGTGAAGCTAAGGTCAGACTTCTCTTCGATGAGTATTAGTTTTGATAGTCATTGAGAGGAGAAATTATCATCTGTATATACATTCTAACAACTTGGTTCATTACGCTCACTGAAAAGCAATTATGAACTTAATCCCTCAATCAGTTACAACTGGAAACTTCTCGTGCAACATGTTTTAACAATGCATTTACAAAAACAGGCTCATGGTAGCAAAAGAGACCTGCCTAACGAGGTGTGATCCATAGTCAGGCAGAATAGAAGTCTGTATATCAACAGGTTTTAGAGTGTAATGTACTTTAATAATAAAGTTGAGGACATATAAATCATCTTGGAATAAAATTAATTAGAAAAATAAGAATACCTGTGCATTCCAGTTATCCCCAAGTTAGGAATAGTCTTCCCTCCTCTATCTTTTAATATATCATACTTTATCATTAAATTTTAATTCCACTGTATATTAAAAAAACTGTCAAACAGCTTTAGATATTAAAAGGATTAGCTCAAATATTTCTAGGAGTATCAATAAGTATTGAATGGTAAAATTTGGTAAGGTTACAAGAGAGATATATGTTATTCAGATTAAGAATCTAACTGCTTTTACTTATGACCAAGGAAGTAAAAGGGGCAGATGAAAAAGGGGAAAAGAGGCAGTCAGATCAGGAAGACTAAAAGGCTGCTGTGAGGCTATGAAGAGAAAACCAGAAGGTCCAAAGTCCATCTAGAACTTAATCTGAGCATGTGTGTAAAAGACAATAAAAAGTATTCCTGCAAATAGAGCAGCAGCAAATGGAGGGAGGGCCAAGGAGAATCTCTGCCATTTACTGGATATGGCAGAAACATAGAGACAAAGGATAAGAAAAGGCTGAGATTCTTAATTCCTTCTTTGCCTCAGTCTTTAATAGCAAGACCAGTTGTCATCAAGGTACCCAGCCCCTGAGCTGAAAGACAGAGACAGGGAGCAGAATGAAGCCCCCATAATCCATGAAGGAATGGTCAGTGACTGGCTATGCCACTTAAATCCACACAAGTCCATGTGGCTGGGCGGAATCTACCAAGAGTACTGGGGAGGCGGTGGAAGAGCTTGTCAAGCCACTTTCAATCATTTACTACCAGTCCTGCATAACTGGGGAGGTCCCAAGTGACTGGAAGCTGGAAAATACGATAAGGGCCAGAAGGAGGATGTCAACACGACCTCAGTGTTGGGGAAGGTCAAGGAGCCAATCACCTGAGTGTGACTATGTGGCACCTACAGAACAACCAAGGGATCCAGACCCAGGCAGGGCCTGCTTGACCAGTTGGGTGTCCTTCTACAGCAAGATGACCTGGTTAGTGGATGAGAGACAGGCCATGGATATGTCTACCTGGACATCGGTAAAGCCTTTGATAACGTCCCACAGAATTCTGAAGAACACTGGCAGCCAATGGCTTGGATGCGTGCACTGTTTTCTGAGTTAAAAACTGGCTGGGCGGCCAAGCCCATAGAGTGGAGGTGAATGGAGCTGCATCCACCTGGAGGCCAGGCACTGGTGGTGTTCCCAAGGGCTCTGTACTGGAGCCAGCCCTGTTTGATATCTCGATAATGTGGATGATGAGATTGAGCGCTCCTTCAGTCAGTTTTCAGATGACACCGAGTTGGGCAGGAATGTCTGCTGGAGGGCAGGAAGGCTCTGCAGAGGGATCTGGACAGGCTGGTTTGATGGGCCAAGGCCAATGGTGTGACTTTCAACATGGAAAAGTACTGGGTCCTGCCCTTAGGCCACAACAACCCCAGGCAGCACTGCAGGCTGGGGAAGACTGGCTGGGAGGCTGCACAGTGGGAAAGGACCTGGGGGCGCTGGTCAACAGTGGCTCAACATCAGCCAGCATGTGCCCAGATGGCCGAGGGCATCCCGGCTTGGGTCAGAAGCAGTGTGGCCAGCAGGACCAGGGCAGTGACTGTCCCCCTATACTGGGCACCTAAGGCTGCACCTTGAGTGCTGTCTCCAGTTTTGGGCCCCACACTAAAAGAAAGATGTTGAGGTGCTGGAGTGAGTCTGGAGAAGGGCAACAGAACTGAGGAACAATCAGGAGCATAATTCATACGAGGAGGGGCTGAGGGAGCTGGGGGTGTTCATCCTGGAGAAAAGGAGGCTCAGGGGTAACCTTATTGCTCTCTACTACGACATGAAAGGAGGTTGTAGCCAGATGGGTGTTGTTCTCTACTTGCTGGCAACTAGGGACAGGACAAGATGAAATGGTCTCAAGCTGTGCCAGCAGAAATTTAGATTGGGTATCAGGAGAAGTTTCTTCACTGAAAGGGTTGTAAAATATTGGAACAGGTTTCCCAGGGAAGCGGTGGAATTACCGTTCCTGGAAGTGCTCAAAAAACATGTAGATGTGACACTCGACATGGTCTAGAGGTGAGCATGGTGCTAGGCTGACAGTTTGATTTGGTGACCTGGAGGTGTTTCCAGCCTTGGTGACTCTATGGTTATAAATGTTGAGATAGTGCAGTTAGGAGTTCAACGACCAAGACTCGTCAAACTTTTTTGGATTACATGATCAAATATTCCTGCATTTAAAGTTTGACTGATAATGTATGTATTAAATTTTTATATTACATTGGTAAAGTCTATAAAGCATGGCTCAGTATTGCTGGTATCTCAGTAGGTGACTTGCATAAATAACACACTGTGAATAATAAATATTATAACGTATTGCACATAACATTTGAAATTTACTTTTTTTGGTATATTAATTAGGTTACAGTTGCCTGCCTTGTATAAAAATTGTATTTCCAATTCTATACTCTTATAATATTTGCAATTTCAGCGATGTACAGACGAAAGCTATTTTACTGAGGAAATTAGTAGATAAATCTGAATAATTAATATATTAGACAATTTGTGACCTCTTTCTAAACAATGAACAATAGCACAGAAGACCGGGTTCTTTGAAAGAAGCTGAACAAGTGAACAATAAACAAAATCTGTCCTTCATGTTAGGAAAACATCTGAAACAAGCCAAAATTTTAAGGATGAAGATCTTAATTTAGATTTCGTATTAACATAGCCTGAAATAATGCAAAACAGCAAGATATTTAAAACACATGATATAAAAGTAAGAGGCATTTGAGGAAGATGAAACAGGCTTGACTCTAAAGTGGTAGTTAACTTCCATAATGAGGCAATGAGGAATATTTTAGGCTTTTACAGACAAAATGACATAGGCTCATGGTTTCCTCATTTAAGATGCTTGAATGATTTCCAAAGAGGTCTTGTTGTGTCATGTTCCCTCTCCATACCCTTTTTTTAATAAGTATAAATAACAGCACATGATCATCAGAAGCAAATTATATTTCTGATCAAAGATCTTGTGACAGGAATAAAATGATCCCTGAATGGAGCTGTGTATAATTTGTCTGGTGATCAAAACTCAGACACTACTTTCATTAGTTTTATTAAAATTGCTACATTAAAATTGCCAAATTATACTCCATTTTTAGTTGAAAAATAGTTCTAAATGTAATAGTTAGCTCATAAGAAAATAATTTCAACTACGGCCATTTAATCCTTTTTGTAGAAACCTTGTTTGCAGTAAGAGGATAATTTTGTTCGCAGATAATTCACTAGAACATCTGTGTCACCAGTTGAAAATATTAACTGACAAGATTCCATTTTTGCATTATATGCAATACATTCATTTTGATTAATTCCTTAAAAGTGGCCTGAAGAACAAAGAAATTATGTGGTTCTGTTATTTTTTTTCACAGAGATTGAAAAGAAAAATATACTTGCAAGCTCTGCCACTTTATTTAATTATTTTATTCATCACTAGGATACTGAAATAAGAACTCTTAATGACGTTACTTTATACATATTAAACAGCTGTATGCACACACAGACACAAAAAAAATCATAGTAATTTGTCTCAACTATATATGTTTAAATATTTTCTCTTGCAGGACTGGTTAATCAGAAGTGTTCAAACAATTAGCTGAATAGTTATGAAAATCTTTGACGGTATAAAGAATACTGGTGAACTAAATTATTTGGTGACAGAATTTATCAGGTTTCATTTAAAGTGTCTTTGCAGACTTCTGTCTTTCCTTGTGTATGGGGTTTGCATGACGAGGTTTTGGTGGCGTGAGGGCTGCAGGGTTGGCTTCTCTGGGAAGCTGTCAGGAGCTTCCCACGTCCAGTGGAGTCAGCACCAGCTGACCCTGAGGGCCCCACTGCCGGCCGCTGCGACCCCTGCAGGGGACCCATGCTGGACAAATCTTTTTCTGAAGGACTGCACCCTGGGGAAGGGACCCACACTGGGACAGTTCATGAAGAATTGCATGAAGAATTCGTAAAGAATTACAGGCCATGGGAAGAATTCATGTTGGAGAAGTCCATGGAAGGTCTCTCATGGGAGGGACTCCACAATGGATGAGGGGAAGGGGGTGAGCCTTTCTCCCTGAGAAGAGCAGCAGAGACAACATGTGATGAACTGACCACAGCTACCATTCCCCATTCCCCTGTGACACTGAGGGGGAGAAGAGAAAAAAACCATAACTGAAGTTAAACCCAGAAAGAAGGGGGAGGTGGATGGAAGATGTTTTAATGTTTGAGTTTTTCTCTCATTATCCTACTGTGATATGATAATTAATACATTAATTGAAATTCCTCAAGATGAGTCTGTTTGCCTGTGATGGTAATGAGTGAATGATCTATCTGTGCCCAATCTCAACCCACAAGCCTTTGGTTGTATTTTCTCTCCCATGCCCAGCTGAGGAGGGCAGTGGTAGCCAGGCCTGGTGGGCAGCTGGCATCCAGCCAGGGTCAATCCACCACAACCTTGAATTCCCAGAAGTCTTTAAAGTAAAAGAAATCTTCTTAGTCCTCCTGATCTGGAAATTCAGGATTTGTTAAATGTTTGATTTGAGGTCTACCTTTGAATTAGAGCTGAGAATAAAAAATTGAGCACTTCTTAAAAATCTACCAAACTGTAAATTTTATTTAAAAAAATTATAACTAGACCACCACAGAAAGTTTAAATCATGTGAAAGACATATCAGTGTTATTCAACATCATCTCTAAGTTCTCTTTTATTGTTTCTCTATCAACACTCCGCTAGAAGAACAGTATATTCTCTAAATTACAACATTCAATAAAAAGAGAAATAAAACAGCATAATATACTCTGAGTTTCCACATTAAAATGGTGACAAAACATCCTAACATCTTTGTGGGTGTGTAGCAGTCACCTCAAATACATCTTCCCTTTCTCTGTACACTCCAGAGGTTTGGCAAGCACTTTCGCAGAATCAAAAGCAGCCACCTTTTTCTTTAAACCATCCTCAAAGTTTTTGTTGTGATAGAAGTAAAAGTTCAATGGGAGTTGAGAGGTTTGCTGAATCATAGCATGTATCCTTGGCCAACTAGTCCAGAACTGTGCTGAAAACCAGTCTTGGAGTTAGACCAGGCTGCTCAGTGCTCGTCTGCATAGATGGGGGTCTCCACTCGTGACCAGTCAACATACTTATCTCACTGATAAGGACTGATGCCCTTGTTCTGCCACACACAACATCTCTGACAAAAGCAGCAAAGAATACAAATAAAGAATAGTGGCCCATTTCTCCAGCCTGTTGAGATTGCTCTGAATGGCATTTTTCTGACAAGACTGTCTATGCAAATTCACATTTCCTTATTCTTTGCATTGCTCTGTTTAAAATTTTTGGTCTAATGATATTGTGTCATTAACACAATAAATTTTTTTGCTTGTTTTTTCTATGCTGTGGCAGTCTATTCCTTCTGTCAGACTTTTAGTTACTATGACACTTAAGTAGTTACAGTGCAATGATATAGTACATAATAGCTATGACTTTAAGTGTAGTACTAACAGCAAACTAGTCAAGCATGTGAAAAGTAGTCCTAAAAGTCAGTCAGAAATTACCAGTTCTTAACAACAGGGGTGAAGACGTATCATGCCCATAGTGATTTCAGTGCGCCTCTTGATTTTTCACGCATTAAACTCAGATAAATCAAAATTAGGTGAACTTCCCAGAGAAAAGTTGCTCATTCAGTGACACTGTGAGAATACATGTTGGTTTTGTTAAACAACTTTGTTAGGAAAAAATCAAACGATTCATGGAAAATTCAGAACCATTTTATTTCTCAAATGATTTTTTGTCATAATTTCCCTAAAATTTACATTTTTATTGCAAAAGTAAAGTAAGTGTCAATGAACTGTGTACATTGAAAGTTTAATTTAGTTTTAAACAATTTGATATTTTTCATTTTCCTTAACAAAAAGAAAAATCCCTTCCACCTGAAATTTGCTTCGTGCACCCTGACTTAGCACAGCTATCTCAGTACAGTGCCATTTCTGTCTTCTCTTCATTGCCTTCCATATTCTTACTGTTATTGCAAACCAACACAGCTCTCTACTAAGCTGTAATAAGGGAATGAGGAATTTGTTATAACACTCCATGTTACCAAACTGCAGATGGACTCAGGAACTTCTTAAAACAGTTAATACTATTAGAGGAAGGAAGGCCTGTGGACCAGAATTTTTTTAAACTCTCCTTTAAGATGATCATTTTTGCTACCATAGTAAGTACTGAGATATTTATGGAAACAGTTGTGAGACACTGGTTTGCCAAACCACAAAGGACAGATTCCATCTTCAAGAGTTCAAGAAGAAAAAAAATATAATATGAATTTATGCATAGATTTTCCAGGTGACTGAAATCAAAGGAGATGTTTCCTTTTACAGTGACAATTTACTGTGAGAAATAAGCATAAACAGAAAGCTGAGGGTAGATTCTGAAACAACTAGAGTGGAAAACATGACTCTCACCTGAATTTATTTTCTTAAATGCTTCTAAGTAGGCAATATCTTTCCTATTTTTGTTTTATCAGTGGAGACCAGTGGCAAACAAGAGTCCTCTTTTTTATATGCTTTTGGGTTTGGTTACTACTATGGGTGTGAAAGACCCTAAAGGCCCAGATTATTCACTATTTCTATTTAACAGAAACGTATTGCCAGTATCCCTGTATTATGTACAATATGAAATGGAATTTTTCTGCTTAGTGATAGGTAATTGAGCTGCTTCAAGCTCTGTAACCTTCCATTTTACACAGGACTATGAAGAGGATACCACCTCTTGCTGAGTTGATTATTTTAGTCCTTATTCTCTGCCTGAGCATTCTAAATATATAAGGCACAAGAATATGTTAGAGATTTCTATAAACACTTCCAACACGTCAACATTCTTTCAATCTAAATAATGTTTTTTTACAGGTTTCAACCCTTTGAGATGATTAATCATGACTAGCAGTTGGCATTTCTCCTCTCTAACCCTGCCACAAGCAGTTAGTATCTGGTCTAGGTTTCTGGGACAAAAATGTAAAGATAGGACAAATACCAAAATGTATTCTGTGATTTTAAAAGCACAGAAATAGAAGAAATTAAAAAAAAAGAAATAGCATTCCTATGCCTCTACTACCAGATTGTCAACACTTGACAGAATTTAAAAAGAATTATATTCTCATTGTATTAAAACCCCAGGTCTGTTTATTCATCCTATGTGATTTATCTTTTCCTTCAGTGAAAAAGCATGAGTTTTGTAACTGCCTAATACATGAAGCACATACATCAACTAAAAACCAGTGTCAAAAGCACAGAATAAGAATAAGAACAGAATAAAGCTAGCACTTTAAAGCTGCCCACAAGCTGGTTATTTGTGCTCCCATAATGCTTTGTTTTACTCTTGTGCTAACATGGCAAATCTGGGGAGAAACATGCTTTCCACAGGAAGTTACATACATATATATATATATAAAAATAAATATAAACCTTGAAGTTTTAGAGTTTTTTGGTAAGAAGGCTCAAAATTGAGGACAAACTTGAGGTGAGTAGATCAGGCTAGCAATATTACAGCAAAGTTTTCAGAAATACATTGGACAATACATATTGCAATATACCCAATGCAATTTTCTAATTGTCATCCCTCATTTTCTCTCCTCAAATAAATTATCTGGCCTTGTTTTTGGTGTAAGGGGTGCCTTTTAAATCATAAAACTATTTTTTTACCCTCTGTGTTTTAACGTCCTTTAACCTGATGACTTCTTGCTACTTCCTTGTGCTGTTGTGCCTACCACTTCTTCCATCTACCTGTGCTGAGCATTCTCATAAGTACTGCTCCTGAGCAAACTTCAACATTCCTGCACAGTGGATGGTGGAATTGCTACTAAAACATAATTAATCCCTGGTCACCACAGAGAGACAAAATATGCATAAGATGAGACTTATAAATAAAAAAGGATTAATTATATAATTCCTTCAGGATCATAAGATATTATTATAAAAACAAGTGCATGGCAGGTAGAGGAACTAAAAAATAATATGTAGAAGGAGTTGCTTCTTGTGAGATCTTATTAATTTTTCCAGCATATACTAAATTTCATCAAGGAACTACTGCCTAAAAACTTTAGGGATATAAAGGTTAAGATGTTTCTATGTCATGCCAATTTCCAAATATTATTGACATGACATAGTTTTCAGTGGAGTGTTTTCTATCAGAAAAGGCAAAAGTGGTAAATGCTAAAATCTGTTATATAAATATAGCATTTAATTTGTGGAACTCTTGAAACCTTCTGTTTAGACCTTCTAACATCGAAAAGTATATTTCATATTATACTTGAAATGATATGAATTAAAAACTTTTTTTCATGCGCACCAAGGCAGTGCCAAGGCTGGGAATAGAGATGGAAAAAACCACCTTACTGCACTGGGAGAAGAAACGTGCAGTTTACCTGGTGGCTCCCTTAAAATCATCTTGAGTTATTGTACAGTCCAAGACTGCCAAATGAAACCTTTTGTTCATCCTTACAGATATTGAAGAATGGAGACATCAGAGCACAAGTTCACAGGACTTGTGCTCGGCCTCTGACAATAATTTTCACTCCCTTTCTTCATTGTTTTCCAAGGTCTGGCCTTTTTTCCATTATGCTAAAGCAGCTACTGCTGGATTCAGTGTTCTGCAGGGTGGAAGTGTTCAGCCCAGGCTTGTGCTGTACACCTTCCTCCCCGTGGTAAGGCAGGTCAGCTGCCTCCAACCTTCCTGGTGTGGAGGATGCACAGGATTACTCCTTTTTCCTTCACAGCTCCCTGTCTCTTCACACAGGCGCAGGTAGAGATGAGCCTGTAGAACAGACCATTACACCCTTGCCCTGCACAGCTGGCAGTTCATTAGGTAACAAAAACTCCCAGAATATATTAGGAGTCTCTGAACTTTAGAAAAACTTTCTACCTTTAAATTGCTTCTTTTCATCATGGATGGAATTTTTTCTCTTATCATGAAAAAAAGAAGAAAGAAGAAGAAACAAGCAAAATGTGCTTTAGAAACGCTATCCCTGAGACATCCTGAATAATCTACTGGGGAAAATAGCTCATCCTAATAGCAGAAGACACAATAAACTGGTTTCATTATCTAGTAATAACCTTCCTTCTCCAGCTATATTAGTCATCATCAGACTGAGGGAATGAAGTGAGTCCCCAAGGGAATAAAAATATTGTATCATTCAAACACCCTTTCTATTTTACTTATTTCATGCAAGTTTTACTATCTGAACCTTTTTTTCCTTTAGGACAAATAAGTAATAATGATAGTGAATCATAGAATATCCTGAGTTGGAAGGGACCCACAAGGACCATTAAAGTCCAACTCCTGGCCTTGAACAGCACAGCCCCAACACCATGTGCTTGAAAATGTTGTGTAAATACTTCTTGAACTCTGTCAGGCTTAGGGTTGTGACTACTTCCCTGGGGAGCCTCTTCCAATGCCCAACCTCGGTGAAGAACCTTTCCTCACATCTAAACTAAACATCCCCTGATACAAATTCATGCTGTTTCCTTGGGTCCTGTCACTGGTCACAAGAGAGAAGAGATCAGTTGCTCCACTGGAAGCTGAGGACTGCAATGAAGTCTCCCCTCAGTCTCCTCTTCTCCAGGCTGAACAGACCAAGTGCCCTCAGCCACTCCTCACACGGCTTCCCCTCAAGGCCCTTCACCATCCTCGTGCCCTCCTTTGGACACTCTCTAACAGCTCAATGGCTTTTCTGTGTTGTGGCACCCAGAGCTGCCCCCAGCACTCGAGGTGAGGCCGCCCCAGTGCAGAGCAGAGCGGGACAATCCCCTCCCTTGCCCGGCTAGTGATGCTGTGCCTGATGCCCCCCAGGACACAGGTGGCCCTCTTGTCTGCCAGGGCTCTGCTGACTCATGTCCAGCTCACCATCGACCAGGACCCTCAGGGCCCTTTCCACAGCACTGCTTTCCATCATCTCATTCAACCAGTCTGTCCATACATCCAGGTTTGCCCTAGAGTCAGAACATGTCACTTGTCCTTCTTAAACTTCATGTAGTTGGTGAATAACAATCTGAAAACCGTCAAGATCTCTCTGCAGGTCCTCTCTGCCTTTGAGAGAGTCAGCAACTCCTCCAATTTACTGTCATCAGCAAACTTATTAAGTATCCCTTCAAATCCTGGGTCCAAGTCATTTATGAAGATGCTGAAGAGCACTGGGCCTAAAATGGAACCCTACAAGACCCAACCAGTGGCTGGTCACCAGTTGTCATCCTATTCACTATAACCCTTTGTGCCCAACCTGTGAGGCAGTCTCTCAGCTATCACATGATGTGTTTATCCAGCTAAATGCTGGACATTTTGTCCAGAAGGATACCGGAAGCAATAGGATAAAAAATTCACTGAAATCCAGGGTGACTACATCTATTGGCTTCCCTTGTATACCCAACGACAAGGAGGGTTGCCTTGTAATAAGAGTAAATCAGGTTTGACAAGCAGGACTTTCCCTTCATGAAGCCATTCTGGCTGTGACCAATGACTGTCTTGTTTTTCAGGTGATTTTCAGTAACTCCCAGAATATTCTTCTCCATAAATTTAATGGTCACTGAAATAAGACAGACAGGTCTGTAGTTACTATGGTCATCCCTCTTGCCCTTCTTGAAAATTGGGACAATATTTGCTAGCTTTCAGTTGACTAGGAGTTCTCCAGACTTCCAAGAGTCTTCAAAAGTCATTGAGAGATGCTTTGTGATGACACCAGCCAGCTCTTACAGTATTCTTGGATGAAGCCCACACGATTCCATAGATTTATAGGGATCTACCTGGAGCAGCAAACCCCACATGAGTTCAGGGGTGACAGGGAGATTATAATTCACACATCCATGGTCCTCCAGGTCAGGGTACTGGGACCTCCAGAGCCCATCATCCATGTTCAAGGCAGAGGCACAGGTTGCATTAAACACCTCTGCCTTGTCCATGTCCCTGTTTGTGAGGTAACCATCCTCACTTGGTAATGGGCTGATGTTATTTCAGCACTGTCTTTTGTTATAGATAGCTGTAACCACCCCCCATCCACACCAGTCACAGGACCTATCACACCAGATTTTGTTTATGTCAGTGATGTCATTTCTCTGGACTCGGCCAAAGCTTCGAGCTTGTCTTGTTTGTTCTTCCTGCTGCCCATGCTGGACTATAAACATTTCAAATGCAGTTCATTGTAGCCAATACCTCATAGAGCAAACTGAAAGATCTCATTATCATGCACTGCCTCAAATTTTGCCATGCTCCCATTGCTTATCACTGGAAAGCCCAGTTTTGCCCCTGCCCCCTGTCAATCTGGTCTAAAGCTCTACTAGTCAGAGCTGCTGAATCCTGTGCAAAGCCCCTTTTCATCCCCCGAGAAAAGTGCATGCCATCAGGTGTTTTATAGATCATCCCAAGATCAAAATCCCCAAAATTCTGCTGATAACACCATTCTTGGAGCCATATTTGTTCTTGCTGGTCTACCTATTCCTTTCAATATTTTTACCTCCCAGTCAAAGAATCAAGGAAAACACTATCTGTGCTCCTCATCCTTCAACAAATCACCTCAAGACCCTGAAATTTCTTTTGATTGCCCTGGGACTTCTCTTTGCTATCTCTCCTCTGACAATATGAAGAACAAAAGCAGATAATAATCAGACAGCCATAACTGACTAGAGAGCTTTCTAATATACCTTAACCAGACCCCAGGGAGACAGCAGATTCCTTACGGGCTGGGTCTGTTCCACTCTGTGAAGTAGAATACCTCCAAAAGCTCAACTCCAATTATCAGCTAGGAGAGTGCTGGATAATTCATGAAGTGAGTTTACAATGTTTATCCAGTTTAATTTCTGTGAAATCCTTGCTGAGGCAATCACACAAGGAAATTTTCTTTTCAGGATCAGCACTCCCACAAATTTCAATGTCATTTGTAATAATTATCAGCTTTGACCAAAAGGAAAATACAAGCTGCTGCTGCACTCTGGAGAAAAAAAGCATCCAGGCTAAGTTTTATATTACACTGTTCGCTTTCTTTTCTATACCCAATGCTCGTTAACTGGAGTTTGTTTCAAGTGGGAGGGACTTACAGTGAATATATTATAACCATCTCTGAATTTAATGGGTATCTGGCTCAACAAGCATAAATTTAGGTAATGAAAAAGCAACAAACAAGCAGCAACAACCTACTTGCTGCTATTAATATTGCATTCATACTGAAATGATGTTCTGTAAAAAAGAAGCTTTACTATCACTCACCACTGACAAAGTCTCCCATTTTGGTTATATCTGTACTGGAATGCACTGCTTGGCTGCAAGCCCAAACTCTTCTGCAAGCCTAGGAAGGGCTACTGGTAGAGGGAATCTCTATCTTCTCTTTGCAAAAGTCCGAGAGATCACCATAGCGTGGAAAAGCCATGTAGGCTATGGCCACCATCACATTTCAGATACCCATGTAGTGCCATCATGTGGGCAACACAAGGCAGGCAAAGACTTCCAAAAGTGTCCACTCTCATGGACTTAACTTATTTCCTGAAGTTTTTACCAGTGTGTTTTGGTTGTAGCTTTAATGCATTCAAATAAATATGAAGGTAAGCGTCTTTATCAATATGATAAATCCTCAAAAGTTTTCATCCTTCGTTCCTGGGTACACACTGTTTTGTTAAGTAGTGAGTAACAAATAGACACTCCCAACTGAGTTAGGCAGGACAGAAAAAAGTCAATGAAAGGGCAATACTGATAAATACTTGGGACACTGATCTCGTGTTGGAGAGCTTCTGACTATAACTACTGGCCTTGTTTGCCTTAGTCTTCTTCAAAATAAGAAATGGCTGAGTGAGATATTCTAGAACCTAGCACTGGCTCTTACACATTTAATCTTCAATGAACTCTGGTGAATTTGTTTTAGTCACACAAAAGACAAAAAGAACACCTAGAAATCCGTCGAAACTTTCTGTCAGACTTGTTCATGCTAAGTACTCTTTTTCTGCAATAAGTACATCTTATTGCCAAAGAAAAAGATGTCAGTGCAATCCTTACTCATCTGGATTCCACATGAACTGGGCACTTGTATTATCAGTTTGCATTTCTCATATTCTCAGTTATGTTGATATTCTTGGTAGACTTCTTCCATTTTTTTCTGACTGCATTTGTCATGGTAATAATACTTAAATATTTCAACCCAATAAGAATAGAAAACTAATTTTTTCAGTTTGTTATCCGAATTAATTTATACAGTTTTCCTCTCCATCTTGGTTTCAGATTCTGGTTTAGTGGACATTTCTTCTAGTGAATGCAGAAAAACACAGAGAACCTAACAGCAAAACCATGAATCTTGTTTGACTCTTACGTCTGCTTCTCAGTCAGGTGACAATGTAAACAAATGAAAAATCCTAAGACATGTAGACAGATGAGAATATCACATTGAAAATCCAATTTTTCTTTCTATATGTGTAACTGGAATTATGGATTTAAGAGGAAATCTTATAAACTAGAAATCTTTCCTGTTGCATCTTAGTTTTTGCTCATAGGTACCAAACTGATATGAGTTGTAATGTCATTTCTATAAACAATATAATAACTATTTAAGAATGCAGTTATCCTATTACACTGTCTATGGAGGACAACAATAAAGACTAAAATAACACTGGAATAGAATATTTATTTTAGGAATGAATGCAGAGTTATACGTTTGTTATACATGCTGTGAATTCTACAGAATTCCCTTCTTCCCTTTGCTCACAAAATTGAAGACTGATTTGTATGTTTCTTTATGAGCCTTCAACAAGAGTATATGGTAGTTCAAATACTTTTATAGAAGCAAACCATTTGCTGCAGTATTTAATTGGATTTTCTAGTGGTCTCTTAAACTGTCACTGTTTTGACAGAAATGAAAGCAGTAAGAGCTTCCAAATAAATCTCTGTGACATACAGATGTTTAAAATGCAATAATAGACACCAAGTCTATAGAGAAAAACAGGTAATCAAAGTATAAGTATCCTACATAACAATAAATTTTGTACTGTTCTCTTTTCAGTTTTCATCCATGAAGCTTAGCATTATTACAGCCAGTTGCCAATGAGATAAAATGCTTTATTAATTTAGCATTTTATTTACTAATAGTTATGAAACTGAGGAATATGTCAGTTTATTTCCAGTACCCAAGGAACATATTTTCTTTCTTTATGTGCAAGTATTATATTCAGTGATATCTCTGACTCTTGCTAGAAGAACTTACTTATCTTACTTTCTATTGAGGAGATATTACTTAGTGTTCTTTTACCTTGAATAAAACTTTTCTCTAGACTAAGAGCAATTTTTAGGTCCACAGCAATATTATTTAAATCTTTATTCAGGAAAATTAAAATTTCAGATTTTTTGTGTTTTTTCCCTGTATTTATATTCTAACTTACAGTGATACCAATTTTTCTCCATGCATTGCATAAGGTAAAGTCATATCCTGTGATTTTGGTGAAGCTTTAATTCCACCATTCTTTAAAATATACATTAGAACGTGCATGAAACTTCTGATCAAAATCTGAACTTTTGCTAAAAGAAATTAATCAGTAAAGTTAGAAAAATATTTCATCTAGTTCTAATTCCTAGATATTAACATGCACGTACTATCCTGTAGTCTACCAGATCCACTCCAAGCAGAATACTACCCAAAATGCATGCTTTGAGTCTGATAAACAAAAAATACATATTTTAAATTGCAGAGACAGTTCTTCGTCTCCGCACAACGTAAGTATTTTTCTCTAGACTACAAAATAAATCAAACAGTAGCTAGCTTAAGGATAGGAGCAGTAAACTGTCTCTCTGCAGCTTTTAAGTTCTGTGGTTTTCCTTCTTCCATGTTAGTAATTCATATTCCTCTAACTTCTCATCTACATTCACATATATTTCTCTAACTTCTCATCTGCAAACACTCATTAACTTTTCCTTCCTTTCTTTCTCGCCATGCTGTCTTAAACCTTACATCATATCCTCTCCCACACTTTCTAAAGGACAGTGCCTTAAAATTGCACAAAGGAAAAAGTAATTTTGCTAGGCTCACGCTGAATCTGAGTCTCCCTCACTTGGCAAAGGAACACATTGTTTCCCAGCTGTGGGTGAATACCACGCGAGCAGGTGAAAATGGGATTTGAGGGGTGCGAAGAGGGTTTTTATCTATAATGCATTCATCCCGCAGAGCCCTGGTACAACAGTGATAACTAGCCTTTGGAGTGCTAGAAAATTGCTAATAGTTTTGTAAGGGAAGAGAAGAAAAGGAAATAGATGAGGAAAGAAGGTGGTTACACCTTACCATGTCTCAAGTCTTACGGTATGTTTGTGTTGGTCTTAATTCTCGTCATTCTTCATCTTTCCTTTTTCACAGGCAACGGAGCTCATTTTTAGTATCAGTAGTGTGCGTTGGTAGGATCAATATGATCTCCTCACAGGGCCTGCACCAGCCACCACGCAAAAACATGGCTGTTGAGTGTTGTTGGGAACACTCACTATTACGCAGAGCACAGAGAAATAACTGCTTAAGTACCTTGTTAAGAGCATTAAGAAGAGAATTCAGCTAATGTCAGAGACTGCAAGAAAATATAACCCATGATTTACCTTTCTATAATGACTAACGCAATGCCACTGACAATTGTACAAGAAAACTAAAAATTTTCCATATTGTATCATGACCATGGAAGAAATTATAACTGGAACTATATATAAAATTATTACAAAAATTGCGCTGAGAACTAGGGGGGAAATTAACACTAGGATTATCTGTCAATTTTTAGAAAAAATTCAACTCTTACGTGGAACACTAAAGTGCATTTATTTCATTATATTGCCTAAATCAAGTAGATGATTTAGAAGTTATTAAAACATTCCTGGTCTGCTATACCTGAGACAGAAGCTGTCTAGACAACCCTAAACCTTTTATCTTTTCTACTTCCAGCTCAGAGCAGCCAACCATGCTCCCGCATGACAGAAATTCAAAACATCAAACATCCTGTTAATGCATTACTCTTTAAAATAGAAACACACTCAATTTATATCCTCAGAAAAGAATATGGATAACCTAAGACTAAAATACATCAGCATAGCTTACATCAATTAAAAATATCTTAGCCAAGATCAGCTTCACTAAGCTTGTGCCATGATTCATCCACATTCTTTTCACACTGTTTCAATGACTTTTGGCGGTTGTATTAGAAGTAATAACTTTCAGTAGACAACAGTAATAAAACAGCTCTTCCAAGCAGAAATATCTGAAAACAGTGTAAACTACAAAAAGCTCTACTGATCCTAAGAGCTAGATGGTACCCAGCTCCTGTGGCTCCTGGAGTACGGAATTTGTTATTACACTCACAAGTCCTGCTCCTGAAGAACCATGTCCTTAACCTGTCATAGGCAAACACTGGGAAATTTAGAGTTCTGATTTCTCCTTGATTGCACTGGTGAAATCCAGTGCTCAAATCAATATAGGATCTCTAGTCTTTTTTTCTTAGTATGAGGAAGAGAAGAATGCACAAATGGTCAACATTTTTCCCTGTTTTCTGGTGATGTAGGCCACTTTATCAGGAGTGCTCTTTGTGCATATACATGAGCAGCTGAGTGAGGTTGCCAAGCCAGGCTTTTGTGAGAAGCACAGTAAAGAGACAAAAGGAGATATAGCAAATCCATGTTAGCAATGAAGGAGGAACCCACAAAACCCTGGAGGTGGGTGGTAGGCTTCAAGTGCATCCCCCTCAAGGGGAGTGATGAAACACTAGGAGCCAGCAAGGCCAGCAGCTCCACTGTTCTGGGAGCAGATCCAGGCCAAGGACAAATCACCATTTTTGTGATCACCCTTGTCATCACGGTGCTAGAGAAGCCACAGATCACTGTGGGAGGCCAGAGGAAATCGTGCTGCTTCGAAGAGCAGGAGGTGCAATGCGGAGAGAGGGCATGCTACAGAGAGGGCATCTTTTTCAGCAAAGGAAAAAGAAAGAATCTGGATAATAGCATCCATGAGTTATATAACAAATTTGGGTTCTAGAGACACAGGTTTAAAAATCTGTGGACATTTTAGGGAAATCTCATTTCTTTTAGACATAGAGGAAATAAAACCAAGAAAACACTGCATTTAAAGGTCAGATCTTTCACTGCCAACAAAGCTATGTGGAGAGAGTTGTCATTCCAAAGTACTGGGATGTATTTAGATTTTTGTGCCTGTAGTCAGACAATGCAGTTGAGAAAACGGAATGCAAACCAAATTTGTTTCTTTCCAATAAAGCTAATGGAGTGACAAGCCAAAATTTGAAGGCTTGAAAAAATAAAAAAGTTAGTGGTCCCTAATTATTATTGTTTCTGGACTAACAGGTGTTAATTTGCAAATTTTTATACCTGTTTAGTACTAAGAGAATATATTGTCAAAAACGGACAGGTCTTCAGTTAACCACTGCTACTGAAACCTAACCATGGATTTGTCTAACCGTGGATTGTCCCGTCTTGAAGTATCATGGGAGAAATCTCCAAATTCAGAAAAATCATGGATAGAAAAATGGTTTATTATTATATACTTTTTAGTGGTTTGATTTTTCTGAAGTGTCAGCATTTCTCATGAAAGGAGGAAAACCAACAAAATAATGAGCCCAAGAAAGCTCATTGTAGCCTTCCCTTTTGTAACTCTTTTTATCAGTGAATCTCACTTATATTTATATATTATACAATATTTTACATATTCATATTTTTAATGTTTTGTATTTATTTGTTTTGTATATTATAAATATTTTTATTAATTAAAATATGTATTATATTACTGTTATTTATAAGTAAGTCACAGGCTAGGTGCCTCATAGACTATGTCCTAAAAATTGGAAACTGTAATAGAGATTATTTTTTCCTCCCTTCAAATGTAAAACTGTGCTTAGTGATAGGGCTATGGTCAGATTCTGCTTCTCTCTGGTAGGTGGATATTTAAGTAGCCCATACAAAGCAGAGCAGTTTCAGCAAGAATAACACAATGTGCTCAAACTCAGAGCACGTGAGTCAGGCTGTCAATGCTTTTGCCTCAGGAACACAGTCTCAAATTCCATGAGGAAGAGAAGGACATTACAGCTGGGTTTCCCATAGTTTGAGTAGATGATCTTACCCTAAGGTCTTGACACAGTCTTATCAATCCTTGCATGTCATTTTCTCAGTTGAAATCAGAGCTCTGTGGCTCTGTATGTACATTCAGATACTTACGTATGTATATTCCAAATATCAGCATGTGTGTTCCCCGTGAAATTCTCTTCCATACAGCATGACCCTAGAGGTAAGAAATGTTATAGGGATCTAAAGTAATAAGCAGAGGTAAACTATAGCAATAAAAACTGACAGAAAAAAAGCCAAAAAACCCGAAGATAAGAAGAGACAAGACAATGATTAGGAAAAAAACTATGATGGTCAGTGCAAGAGAAAAGTGAGACATATCCTACATTAAGGCATTTCTATCAGGATTAAAATATTAAAGGCTGAAAGTAGTAGTAAATACACTTATGGTCTCTTATGGATCTGTTACTTTTGACAAAATTTAACTGCCTAAGAAATAAAATATATTCACTACTACTTAAGTACATAGAAAAACCTATTCCTAAATGTGTCACACTGCTTTGATTTTTATGACTTGATGCATTCTTGTCATTCTCAGCAAGCCTGAAGTTACTGTGCCACTCATCCATCCATTGCTCGGTAACTTTGAACCTGTCATGTAAGAGAAATTCATCACCCATAGAAAGATGTCACAAGGTGTCAAGCCACAGATTTGTCTTTCTTATCCTTTTGCTGCAAATGAGATTCTACTGTCAAGATGATAGAAAGTTCAAGGTGGAGGCGGCTAGCAAAATGTCAGAACCTCACTCACAGTGAGTTAGCACCTGCATTCACATCTGAATTGAGCTCTGGCTAGGGTAAGAACTCTTGAAATCAAACTAAGGACCAACTTTGCAAACATCCTTGATCATCTCCTAGTCTGAGGTAAATGGCGGCAGGTTGATTTGCTACACCCGTCAACACCGAGTTCTACAATACAGCTGAGAGAATATTTCTGGTACATTCTTCTGTGGCACAGAACCTCACATATAGTCTGGGAGAAAAAGGTTAGGATTGTGGTCTCAGAAAACCTCAGTTCCAATTGTCTCCTAAGTGACTGATAAAAAATGTTGGGTTTGACTTGTATTTTTATTCAGTCTAGAAAAAAGCAGAAATCCTAGGATGTAACTTAATGGAATACAGATTCTTGCTACTCATTAATTAAATAGTGGGGAAAATAAAAAAGAGAGAAACTGGGAAATGAAGAGGTGAATGAGATCAGGAGGAGTTTCTCAAAGCTGGAAAGAATGGATGAAAAGTTCTCTTCCAATGTAAATACCTAGTTCTTTGAAGAAAATATAAATGTGAGAGGTGAGCTGTATCTGAGCATATGGAGGAAAACTTGTGTGTAAAGAAAAATGGACAGGGACAGAAATAAGAATGAAAAAGGAAAAGTGAAGTTCAAAGTTCAAATGCTTCTTTTCACTGGCTTGGTTAAGAAAATAGATTTGTTTCTGTGCTTGTAATGGAGAGAGAGGTAGCCTGGAAGTCTTAAGGTTTACATCTTTGAAAGGCAATATTCTAGTGAAACTATGGTGAATTAGAAGGATCATAACATACTAACTTCCATCTGGCAAGATTGTTCGAAAAAATAACTGTGGGCTTCTTTGCTGTTATCCCATGGAAAAAAACCCAGAAATATGCTTTTGTACGAGTTCATGATGGCATGTTTTTATAGAAAAAGAGAAGAATTCTGAAAAAAATATTAATTTTTATAAGTAACCTAAACTATTTTGTTCTGAATTGTGAGCTTAAGCAGCATGGTAGTTCTCCCACAAAGAATAAAGGAACTAATTAGCATTTAGTTATTCGGAAGAACTAGCATGCTGCCATAGTTTTGTATCTTTGTGAATCTTCTAAATCATGTTTATGAAGACAATAAAAAAGTTATAAATGGTAACTGCAGTGCAGAGTGGTCCATCTCAGACACTCAGCACGTCAACTTTATTTCAATGGCTAAGAAAGGTAATAAAATAAGGAATTGCAATATATCTAACTTATTGTGAAGTAAACAATGGTTAATGCAAGGTCATCCAACACTTGTCAGCAGCTACGTCAGCTGTGTTTAGAAAAATGCATAGATAAAGTTATTTTACAAGGAATTTTGGACCCCATATTCCTAACCTATCTTCTGTGCCACAGATTTTTCATACAATGTGTATCTAACAGTAAAGTCTGAATTGAGAAAAAGAGAAACTTTTATGATCTGTCACTGGATCATTTTTGACAATGCCTTCTGTTGATTTATTACAGACAGTAATTCAGATCATCTTCACGATTAACACTCCTAACTTTTCATCATGCTAATGCCAGTCACTTTCCTTCAAGAAAATAATGACAACCTGTTACTGCCTATCATCTCTTCATTTTTCACAAGCTAAGTAGTTATTTTGACTTGGGAAAAGGTTCAAAGAAGATGAAATGGTGTCATCATAGGTATCCTCACTTTTAGTGTTACTATATCTAGTGCCTCTAAAGAGTATGGCCTGATACAGTACTGACTCAGGCTAAATCCCTGTGGGAGTACTGTTTGGCTTCTGTACCAAAAGGAACATGTGCTTTCCCAGAATTGAGAAATTGCGTCTGCTTATTTAAATGATGGGCATGTTAGAAATTCCAGTAATAGTCATTTTTGATTCAGTAGTGAACTATGGGAAAGATGAGAGAGTACCCTGATATAGCATATAACTGGTTTTCTCTAACTTCACTGTTGTCATTTCAGAGAGAGTTTTCATCTTGAAAATTGATGTGTTAAGCACATGAATTAATTTTGAAACATACAGGTTCCTTGTTGATACTGCAGACATAAATGATTTCTGCGTGAGATAAAGAAAGAGGACTGTCTGTTAATTCTTTTTGGAGGACAAAGGACCTGATACTACGTGTTGTTTTAGCATGATACTTGACTGTAAAACTTGGTGGTAAACCATGTGTTTCTTGAACTTTCCAGTGCTTTTTTTTGGTTATATTTTTTCAGTTGGTTGGTTGGTTGGTTTGGTTTAGTTTTTTTCCTCTTCTTATTCTTCTTGTTTTGATCTCTTTTAATTTATCATTATTACTGGAGGCTTGTACAGCTTTTCAGGTTACAGACTTCACTTGCCTTTTCATTTTCTGTGACTAATTTCCCTTACATCTTTCCCTCGTTTTGTCCCTGAAAAATCTCCCATGCTTTCATTAGCTTACTTACTCATCTTGTCTTGGTAAATGATCTAATACTGAAGACTCAGGATCTCTTTGCTTTCATCGAAAATTCGAATCCATCTGTACCACCTGGGGCTGCCAACCCCTTGCAGCCATGTCTTTATATTCATATTGAAGACTGGATCCATACAAGTGACATTAGGTACTTCCTTAAAGCTTTTTTATGTGTAGTCTACTTAACAAGGATATGTACAATCTGTTGGACAGAGCTAAGCTCCTGCAGGTTTGCCTCAGACCTTAACCACTTTGCAGCTGCCTTCTACCCATCCCCATTCTGCTTTTTATGTATAAAAATATCATTCTATTATCATTGTGCCAGATGTGCTTCCATTCCCAATCAAAAAGTCTAATATTTAAACCTACAAAACTACATCTAGCCAAGAAAGGAAAAAGAACAAAACCAAAAACATGAGAGAGATAGAAATAGACAGTCTAATTCAGCACATCTTCTTATGGGTCTTCTTCTTCAGAGTCACATTAATAAAAACCTTTGTCAACATACAAAAGCACCCTCAGGTAGAGAAACTCAAGTCCATGTATAACTTCCAGCTGTTGTTCATTGAGATAGATAAACTCTGATGTAAACAGTTTTGAGGGTTCCTATTGTTTAAACTGAAACCATAATCAAATTACTAATCTAGCACCAGTTTTGTATGCTAAAAAATCCATTTGGAGAGAGCCTTTCTCTTTTATAATTTGCAACAGGCTTCTGGGCTATGATCTCATAACTAAAAATATGGTTTTTCTAATCCCATCTGGCAACTAAGGCCCAGAGAGTATCATGGGAAAAACTGGAGAAGTGTGAGAAGCTCATGGACTGAGATACAGAGAAAATTTAATAGGTAAAGCAAAAGCCACAAACACAAGGAAAGTAAAAAGGGATTCATTCACCCGTTACTCTGGGCAGGCACATGTTCATCCATCTCTAGGGCAGCTGGGCAGCATCACGCATAATGGTAACTTGGGACGACAAACACCAACATTCCCAATGTTCCCCTCTTCCTTCTTCTTCACCCAGTTTAATGTGCTGAGTATGATCATTCCATGGGGTCTGGAACATCCCTTTGGTCAGCTGGGGTCAGCAGTCCCAGCTGTGTCCTGTCCCAGCCCTTGTGCACCCCAGCACCCCAGCCCACTCACTGCTGGGGTGGGTGAGGAGCAGAAAAGGCCTTGGCTCTGTGCAATCCCTGCTCAGCAGTAAGGAAAGCATGCCTGAGTTTTCGACATGGTTTCCAGGACAAGTCCTAAAACGACCCTCAAACTAGATACTGTGAAGAAAACCAACTCAATCCCAGCCACAGTCAGCACAATAATTAAGCAAAAAATGTATAAAACCTACAGCTAGTCTCAAACACCTCAAGATGCATTAATGAGAAAAGTTGTCTACATTGCATTTAGCACTTAAAGCTTGTCCTTTTTGTTGTAGAGGTTATCATAGGCTGTGCACACTGTTTTAATCCAGTATTTTTAAGGTCTACAGATTGATGCAATTTGAAACAAAATTGCCCTGAACTTTTGACAGAATCAGGGACAAGAGATCACCTGAAAAGGAAGCTGTCAACAGGAAATAAAATATAGCACGGCACTGTGTGCAGAGGCTTGTGACCTAACTCCTGGAAAGCTGAAACATGCATTGCAAGTGATTGCTTAGTAAGACATAAAGAACAAAAATATAGTGAATATTTCAGGGCCACCATATTTTTGCACCTGCCAGTAGTATATGCAAGCAATACAAGAGAGTTCCTCCTTTTTGATTTACAGCAGTATTAGAAATCCTAGTGCTTTTTTGGGAAAACTCCTCCCAACCACAGCCAGGCTGTGAGAAGAATACTGCCTTAAAACTGCAGTGGTTTGCTTTGCTACTTCTCTAGCACAGAAATGAGAGGACTTTTCTTTGTTTTAAGGCTTTGCAGTAGCTAATTGCAAAACTGTTTAAATGATTGCTCCTCTCCTTTATCTCTTGCAGATTTTTCTCTCCTTCCTCTGCATCTTCATTTGTCATGTTTTCTTCATTTTCCAACTGTTTCTTACACAGAACAGCTCAGCACTAACCTAGCATGGGTCACGTTGTATCTCCCTGGTCTCTGCCATGACAATGCAAAGCTCTTTAGGGACTCTTTAAAATTACGAGTAGACTGTGCCTTTTCTTTGCTAATTGCCTGCTGCAGAATGAAAGTTATCAACAAAGAAACCTTTCTTTCTGCTTTTCAGAGAGTGGCTGACAAGTCTCTGAACACACTTTCCGCTTCTTTTTTTACACCTTTACTGTACAATAATAGTTCGAAATATCTATCTTCACTTTTGAGATACAAAACCCGTCAAGAGCAACTTACACATTTCCCACAGGCACTGCTTACAGACTATGCTACCTCAGTATTAACTTCCCTGTGTTTTCCTAAGAATGATAAATGACTTTCTGTGTTCATGTATGTCAGCTGGTGTGAAAAAGAAGCATTGTAAATAAAAAATTTGGGTTGTATTTAATTTTCCCTCATTAGTTGGGGAACATAATTCCCTTACCCATCCTTTTACCCAGCTCCCAAGCCCAGAGATCAAGTGCGCTTTTTAAAGCTTCTGTCTCATAGTTTTTACACATTCAGTGACACAAGCCCTTTTCAATGAAGAACTAGTTGGGCCAAAATTCACCAGCAGTGAACTACTGTATATAACGTAACAGAAACCCCCCACAAACAAACAGGCAAAACCAAGCAAAAATCGCAAACCAAAACACGAAGAAATTTCTGTTTTGCTAATTTAAACAAAAACAAAAACAAAACAAAACAAAAAAAAAAAAAAAGAGAAAGGAGTGTGGGATAGCATCTTTCTCTGTGCTCAAATATCTTTTTCTTTCTGTTATTCGCTACCTGCAGTGACACCCTTTTGGAACAGGCCTGGGGCAAATGTTGACTCCTTTGTTATCCCAAAAGACATCTGTTCATGCTTGGTTTTGTGAATAGAAGCCCCATAGATCACTTGACAAGGAGAAGGAAAGAGGCAGCTTGTTCATTCTGCAATAAGTAACTTTATAACTGACTTGTGAGAAGTTCAGTCTTTTAGTGACACTTAAGTGAGCTGTCAGAAGTAATTTGGATCAATGTACATAAGAAGAGGGTTTGAGTCGCCTGAAATATACCACCAGGCTTCTTTCTTTTTCAAAATAGTGATCATAATATAAACTTCACCCAAACCATCATGTCTAAACTAACCAAAAATCCATGTCTTTCTCACTGGGCAGAGGAAGTGCAGGAGGAAGGAAGGCAAGTCACTGCCGTGTGTAGGTTGAGAAGGTCATGTATGGGAGAGAGGTTGTATCGGGTATGTGGCTGGTACAGCAAGGCTGGTTGGAATGGGTTGGAAGGGAGGAAATGCATACAACTGCCTGGAATAGCCAGGGAAGTTGATAAGCTCCACCTAGTTTTGGACAAACCTCAGCAATAGCCTGGAAGAGAGAAGAAAGTCCTTCTGCTGCCAGAAGTTATAGATGTTCCAGTCAATAGGCAGATGGGGGAAATACAGCCCCAAGGGAAAAGTTGCACTGTCAAAAAGCAATTGCTTGCATCTTGCCAATGAAAAAGCTTAAGGGACAAAATGAAGGAATACACCTGATCCCATTCAGATCTATAAAAGCAAATGGCAGTCACTGGTGCTTAATGCAAAAGCTGCTGCAAGTTTCCTTTTAAAAGGAGAGGTAATGGTATAGCTTTAAGATTGAAACTCAGTTGTCTTATGCCAGAAAAGATTTTAAGATGAATGAGGGTGAGAGAGAGATTCTGCCTGTGGCTTTTAAAATTAAAGCCTGAAAACAAACTTATTTACAAGGTCTTCTCTAAGACAGCAAAGTTTTCTAGCTTAGTCTTGGTGAAGTTTTCTATACTATATATTAAAATAGTTCTTTAAATAAACTTTCTGCTTATCTAGGGTATAATTTTTCCATCAAGTGGTGGAAGAGACCTGAAAGCAAACCAAACAATGAGAAAACTCTAATGATTCAGTGAGATAATCCTCTTGAAAACTATTCTGCTCTGGGCATGAATGTTCTCATCTTACTCATCTCTGAAAGGAGGTCCAGACATGCCACATGTCTCCCCCTGCCCCTTTGCCTACTAAGGGGAAGGAAATCTTGGAAATCTGAGCTAGCAGGAAGCAGCCAAAAGCTTAGAAAAGCTCTTCTGTGAAAGAGAAATATTTCAAAACAGGACTTCAGAGTCTATTGAAAAGCACGTGTCCTGCCTTACAGGGCTGACCATCCTTGCTAACCCATACTACAAGACTCAGAAGATGCCATTTCAATGAAGTCTTGTCTTTTCACCTTGTCTGACGTGACTGAGAATATCTTGAACTTGTCCAGCTCCAAAGTGTAACTATACTTTCCTCTCTTGGACTATTCCCAGCCTGTAAAGTTGGACCAAAAAAGATATCTTGATAACAAACATCTCATTCTGTGTGTGATGGGGAAATACAGGTGCCACATATTTGGGTTTTACTTCATTGCTGTTGTCCATAGAGTGAGTCTGAAGTGCAGTGAACTTTATAATATCATGTTTCTTTGACAGAAATGTCCTTGTACTAATGAAAAAATTAACAGACCCTGACCGGTACAGGATAAATTGTGATAGCAGAAGACCTACCAGAAAGAAGGCTGGAAAAACTAATTCCATGGGTTTTGCATACTTTGTGCCTTTGTAGGTGCTCTTAAATTTGATTTTTTTTTTAGAATTATTGCCCTTGAGGTGCTGGGTAAAACATCAGTAAACATTAGTATTGACTTCACAAAGAGGACGTATTGAGATCCAGTTTATTTATTACTGCACTAAACACTCCTCCTTTCATTTTGTCCCTAGCAAGCTTTTGATAAAGTTTATTTCTCTTTCTCCTTTGAATGAGACTTTTCCCGCAGTGTAATAGTAGTTTGCATTTTTGTCAGTGAAGTCCTCCATGTGTGTCTGTATTCTCGTAAAAATTGGGTTCTGTAACACAGACAGGGAGAAAAACCCATTCAACTAGCTGAAATCACTCAGTGCTGTAGTACTCATCATGTATTCAACCTCTACTACCATTAGTGAGTGCAGACCATTTGTGCAGAAATCATAAAGCATTAATGTTCCCCCCAGTCCCCAGAAAAAGAAGCCCGTCATGTCTCGGTGAGCTCAGTATTTCCAGGTGCCATATTTCTCCTCACCTCTGTGATACACAAGAAATTATTTTTTCACATAGCTTGTGGATGGCAACATCCAGATGAGGGGTGCAGGTGACCAAAACAACCGTACAGGGGGAAGCAAATGCCAACGAGCCAACAAAGTGTGCTCCTCTTTAATAGTCAGAGGGAAAGCAAACATTTCCAATAATTTATAATAATCTCATTTTAATAGGCAGTCTGTGGGCTCAGAATAGATGACCTAGTATTTTTTTCTAAATAACAGATAAACATACAGCTAATAGAATGTGCTTTAGTTCTATGAATAAAAAGATCTCATAGATTTCCTGTAACCAAAGGTAATTTCCAGAGGAATTATTCTTGACAGAGACATGCCACCTTTAATTTTGAAATAAGATTCTGATCTTAATTGGAAGATTCTATTTTTGCGAGAGAAAGTTGTTTCCTTAACCTTTTCTCTTCAGTGTTTCCTCATTATCTACTGAAAAAGAATTTGACTATTTGTTTATTTGCTTGTTTAGCCACTCAGGAAAAAGGTATCTTATTAAAACAAGTTATAGATGTGAACAAGGGGTCTCTGCACAAGAATAAACAATTGTAATACAGTTTTTTTTAGGGGAGTTTCTTGTGTTTAGAAATACTTTGCCAGTATCAGCAAACCTGAGTAATTTAGAATACACTAAAACATCAGAACTACTCAATTTAAAAAAAAAACCTAATCATTTTTTCATGAATGTATAAACACTGTCCTCCTGATTATATATTTTGACCTGATTCTTGAAATTCTTTATAAATACAACTTTGTTCTGGCTTTTGCGCACAGCACCTCAATATCCTTCCAAATTTCACTGTGGTATGCAATAGAATTTACCACTCATCTGGCAGGTACAGCATGAAGTTCCATGGTCACGAACTTTTTCGTATTAATTCAGCCTGAAAGCAGAATTTGACGTGATTTTTAATGCAGATCTTCCTGAATGCTTACAAATGCTGTCAAAATAAATTTTTTTAAACCTCAATCTTGATGATAAGTATCTTTACTCTTTTTCCATACATCATTGAACAATGAGAATACTCACCTTACCTTGCACATTTCACTGTTCTAAACCATAACTTTACTGGTTATGTGAGATCTTTGGTTCTATCTGAATATAATAAAATCAGAAATATACTATCCGGATAGTTTGGGGTTTGGTTGGTTGGTTTTTTGGTTGGTTTCGGGGGTGTTGTTGTTGTTCGTTTTTCTTTGTTTAAGCGCAATGAGCCTATGACTGAATGAAACCAAGTTTGACATATTTCAATTTGTAAACCTATTCTGAATTCCTTTGTCCACATAAAACCAGAAACATGATACCACCAGACTGGCTGCATCTTCAAAATTCAAGAAAAATAGCAAGATTTCTAAGACTGGTATTCTACATTGACGGGAAATTTCTGAAAGAATGTCACAAGACCTCCAGCTGGGGAGTGCTATGTAAGTAAACCAGCATGTGTGAAGCCACTGGCACATGCTCTCTGCTTAGAGAACACAAATGTTGTTCAAGTTTTATGAGTAGCCTTGAAGTGATGACTGAAACTACAAGGAGAAAAATACTAACAAATTTTATGTATTTGCCTTCAGACAAAGATATTACTCAAAATTACTTTTTTAGATGCACACTAAACTATTCTTATAACTATTCTTGCATTCTTTTTGATTAAAAACATCCTTTTTTCAAACTTTAAATAAAATGACTGGTTTCATAGAAATATTTTGTGGTTCCATATGGTGACCAGTAGCCAGTTTTCTAAGGTCAGCCTTCAGAGATACTAAGCTTTATCACTTGTTAAGTAGCTTTTTCTTGGGTTTTTTTTTCCCTCTACATATGCTTGTATGTGCTTGCTAATTAGGAAAAAGTCAGAAGGCTAACTGTGTACATGAGTCATAACGTGGAACATTTATAACACACATAAAAAAAAAAAAAATTATAAATAGTTGAAAACTGTAGTCTATCAAGTGAAATCCAGAGTCTGATTTGGCATTTGTAGTTTCGGTATAGTCAGTGGAAATACGTCTTCCCCTGCCTGAGCTGAATTTGTCCCTAGGACACACAATGGCAGAATTTTGGTGTTTGATCCCTAAATTATGTGAATGTTGAAGTACGGTGTAGTAATTGCCTTATTTTTACTTAGCAGAAGGGTAAACAGGCTATTAGAAAGAAAACAGCCTGTTTATTAAACTTATTAAAATTATTAGGAGGTGTAACACTGGGAGATCTGGATCTCCCAGCCATGTCTAGCAAGAGGACACCCCGCAGTCTCACGTCTTCTCCCACTAACTGCCAAGTTTCCTCTGATGAAAACTGAAGGAATTACAGAAAGTAGGAAAAGAATGAATGGGAAGCAACAGAGGTGGGTATATTAATGACCAGTTTGTAGGAATGTAGGCACAAATTTCTGCTAGAGGAACTAAAGCGAAATATAAAGAAAGGAATTCTTCGAATTAACCACAGACAGATTGCCACAGGACAGTTGTGTGAATAAGTGTTCAGAAGGACTGAAAAACTGTTATTCATGTCACAAGAAGTGTTGCCCTAGCGAGAAAAGATATTAAAATTATACTGTGCACTTTAATAAAAATAATGATGCAGAATAGTGCTCCAGGACATGAGTTCAATGTGAAGTGATGTAGGCTAGAAATAAAGTGCCCCTTTGGGCAGGTAGGATTTTGAAATCCTGACTCATGAAAGATTTCTTTACACTGTCTTAGAAGTGTTTGCTACAGGCTCAGACAGAACATATTGAACCATGTGTCTACTGGTCTGTGCCACAGAAACACCTGCTTTTACGTCTTCCAACTGGAAACAAATCAGTTTTGTACTTTCTCTTCAGATGTGAGGACCTTCATAACAAGATTTTAGTTGTGCTTAATTTTTGAACCTCCTGATGTATCAGTATTAGGTGTATCTAGGTGAAAAAAACTCCATCTAGTATTGTGAAAAAAAATAGCATGGGACATTTGCTTAAACTGTTTCCGTTTGTTCATAATACCCTGAGCTAAGAAACAGTTTCTTTCATCCTATTTACAGAATGTCTTTATTTTTAACAGAGGACTGGACAAAGTCTCTGTTTAACGTAGAAGTCATTATCTGCGTGACTTTAGTACTCACACATAGTAAAGGTCTACTGGGAAAATTAATACACATTGTACTGCACTATTTAATTTTATTACTGTCCTAAGTTTGCAGACATTTGATGGAAAAATTGTGACGTGCCTGTGTGCATTGTTCTATTGTACTAATCAAAAATAGGTTCTTTTAGACATACACAAAAAGTATGCATTTAAGAATTAATTTACATGCATTCCTCTCAACTTTATTTATTAAGAAAATTTATTTTTACTATTCACTGACATCTCATAGGCCCATGTATGTTTCCTGCAGCTAGAAACAAGCAAGTATCCACAGTATGTTTCTGCTGTTGTCCTTTAGTCAGGCAGTTATTCTTACTGGGTTGTTTGGTTTTTTTACTTCAGAGTTCAACTTATATCTCAGAATATAGAATTATAGGCCTTTCTTTGTCAAATTAGTGGAATACTGATATATATTGAAAGCAATTTTATGTGTGACATCACTAATGTTAATAGAAAATGTATTTGATAATAATGTTAAGATAATTAACACAATGTTTATATGAGACTTTTTAAAAATTTTTTTTACTTAGTAAAGCAAAGAAATGCTTATATCAACTCTCCAAATTACTTTGATACTGGAATACTGAAGACTTTAGTTTTATCATTTAGGACAGAAAGGGAAAGGATCTCATTTGATTCATTTACAGACCACATTATGGTAATCAGAAGCAGTTAAGCAAAATAACCAACTTTTTCTCTTGTGAAATGAGCTTTTCAGCATGGCTCCTTTTAGATTCAAGGCTAACTGAACCTTCAGGATCCGTATTTCATCTTCAATACCCATTCACAATCTTACATACAGGAAAATGCATTAGGATTTCTTTAAAACTTCACAGTCTGAAAACACTTGCAATTTTTTTCCATCTCCCTTCCTTCTGCTGTCCACTTCCAATTGCTTTTTCCGTGTTTTTTGCCAGTCTTCCATATTACTATCTCCAGTCTTACTTTTTGTTTTCAGGTCAGTTGGAAAATCCTCAGATCCAAAACTGGATGTAAACTTATTTTGACAATGTGAACACAAGTTGCATGGGCTTTTTTGACAAATGAGCAAAAATTCCTGTTCTCTCCGAGTTTGCCCCTGGATTACACTGTCCCCCTCCCCTCCTTCACAATGAGGAATAGTTGTTCCACAATTTCAGCCCAATGAAAAAACCCACAACCTACGTCCACTGATCTTTTTTTCCAGTTTGTCCAAAACTGCTCTCGGACAAAGGTTCATGATCCATGATGTATATGGTACATGATGCATATGCTATCTCTTTCCAGCTATGCCTCTGCTTTTCTTCCTACTTATTTCTATTTTATCTTTATTCTTATTTAGAGTAATTAAAATTATTTTCTGTTGTATTTTTTGTTCTTGCAAATAAAGAAAAAATTGTACCAAGTCTGCGATGTCATGTCCATTAGATCAACATTTTCTCAATTGTAGATTTATCCTATGTCACCCTGTTTAGCCACAGTGGTGACTTAATTTAAAAAAATGTTCAAAACCAAGTTTTACAGAACTTAATCTTGATAAATGGGTATTTAGTTGGAAAGATTTTTTTTTTCTAATTTTGGTTTTATTACTTTATTAAGTGGAATAAGGAGTTTGCTCATTGGATGCTACTCCTATGCATTTATTTATTCTATGTGAAATGTGCTTCTCTTTGTAAGTTATCAATGTTATTGGTACATAACTGTGCAAGTGGGCTGCAGTTAATGTGATTAACAACTTCTAGGGTGAATTCTATTCCAGGAACTATATACTTTCTGAAATGTACAGTTCCTAATGTATATATTTAAACTAAGTTCTTAAAAAATGGTAACAGGTAGCCTGAAGGGTGCATGTTGTCTTTATCACAGAGATGAAGCAATCTTGAGGCTGAAACATGCAGCAATCCCTTTGGATGCTTTGGTAAACCACATGGTCTTGAAGGACAGAAGGCAGATCAGTGTGCAACTGTGAGTCTAAACCTACACCCTTCTGCTGCCAGTTTCAGACAAGTAGTATCATTATAAGTAACTGCATTAGGGGAAAAAAGTGAGATATGTTAGGGTGACAACAAGGAGTTTCAGTTTAGTCTCTTTTTTTATTCACTCTAAACCATTTAGCCTGCCCTATGTTTCAGCACTATTTAAAATGTGACATTTTAATATTTTTTTCTACCATTTTGTATGTTCTTTGAAGAAAGACAAACTTTCAACTTTAGCTAAAATGCTGGGGTGCTTGATTTGAAGTGCTTTGAATCAGCAAATATGATAGATGTGTAAGGGCACTAGAGCCAGGATGGCTTTAAATCTTTTTTTATTGTATTATATAATATCTAGTTTTCTAACGTAAATGCTTTTCTTGCCCCACAGAGTTCTCAGTGCCTGTGCAAAACTCTCACTCTGTACCTCAGAAATAGTTTTTTCTGACCTTTTCTGTGGAAATATTTTCCTGAAAGACCATTAAAATTCAATGGATAAATGTGTCCCCTGAAAGGTACACTGGTGGCCGTGCACATAATCTAATACCCCTTAATGAAAAAATATGGTGAGTGGAAGGGCAATAATCCCAGCGGCTGATTTTAGCACATCTCACTATACCTGGCTCAGAACCATCTTCTGAAAAGTATTGCTTCTCCTACTGAGACAAAAAGGACACTATGGAGAATAACCATGCTAGTAAATGCACATTTTGGTAAATACCCTCTTCTTCCCCAGCTTGTGTAGCCAATGGCTCAGCAAATAGTTTTACTTGCTTTTCAGAAGTGATAATTATCTAAAGAGAAAGCAGAAATCCTGTTTCTACCCTCACACCTCCATGTTTCATGCTTTTCCCATATGCCTAAGCTGTGAGTTGTTTCTCAGATTTTGCTGTAAGTTCAGAGTTCTGCGTGTGTTTTTCATTACAAGAGTTGTTTCCCAAAGTTTTCATCTAGGTTGCACTGACAGGGAGTTTAAGCTATGTAGTCTAGGGCTGGCAAAGGAGTCAGCTCTCTGCCAGCTATGCTGGTCCCAGAATAATTTAGAGATCTGATTTGTCACAGGTCTTATCTTTCCTCTCAAAGCAGGAAATCAAATGGACCATACCCATGGCAAGGAAATCCTCACCTAGGAAGACATATTATGCTTATTTTTCAAGTATACTATTATCTCAAATTACTGTATTCAATACATAATCAGCAGTTTCCACTTCCTCCCTCACTACCATTGTTCTTGTTAGTTTTTATGACCAAATAGAACATAAACAAACTAGTAAATCAACACCAGGGACAAGAAACTTCCAGAAAGTGCTTAGTATTGATAGACAAGCTTCAAGTGCTACCTCTGGTCTTTTTATGGTTGTACTTTCTTGATGATGTAAACATTTCAGAAAATATTTCCTACACTTCTTACTTCCACCTGCTCCTTCAGTATTTTGTTTCATTTAGTTTAACTCATCTTTTCTGATTCTAGAAGCAGAAGAACCTGGACAGGCTCACTTGCTCATAGACATGCATTTTCTGATCCTCCTTCTCCCTGTCCACCTTGTTGCCATTTTTTTCTGAATATTTCATCCATTTATGGCTGCCTCTTTTCTCCCCTTTTTCTGTCCCTCAATTGTTGACGGCTCTGATGCTGCTATATCCATTCCCTGACATATTTTCCTTTTGTAGCTTTGTCAATTAGATTTACGTTTAGTAGAAGGGAATAGCGAAAAGTTGGGTGATTTCAGCAATCCAACCATTTTCAAAGGTATTATATGGCACATAATGTCACTGGCAACAAGGTCCTCTCTTGACAAGTGAGAAGTGAACTAGCCACAGTGAAACACGCACTTGTGACTGATCACGCTGCACCTCTGCCTTGAGCACTGCGTTAAAGCAAAACTACTGCTGGACTTTCTGGGCTCATGAGACATCAGGCTGCCCTAAGCCAGGCTGAGGACTTTGATCCAAGCTCTTTGGGCAGTTCTGCTGGGGAGCTCTGTGCAGAAAGCAGTCCTTGCTCTTTCTGTTCACCCTCTCTTTTCCCCTATAGCTAATTGTAAAAACAATAGAGAAGTCAGATATTTGAATTTTAAGGTTTTTTAGAACTAAGATTTTGTGTGTATTTGATATAACTGGATTTTAAGTCAAATCATTTTTATCAATGCTAATTAATTAAAATTTGAATTTCTTCATTTATTTTTGCTGGATCCAAAACAAGTTGAACTGTAGAAAGACTAACAAACTCAAGCACAATATACGGCTGGCAGTATTAGAGAAAACATGTTAAGTTTTTTTTAGTTAGAATAACTGGTAAAGTGTAATTAATTTCTTTATGTTCATGTTTGCTCTCTTTGAGTAAAGTAGTGAGCTTGACGGAAATTTTTAGCAAGAACACTGGGAGTTTAGGCAAATATTGCATAATTTGAATGGGAACATTATTTTCAACTATTATTTTGAAGTATTCACAGAGGAAAACTGGGGAAAAAGTCCTGATATGGCTTAAGTTTATCCCAGTATTTCCACAAACATTAACATAACTAAAGTTTTTTACAGATGGTAAGACTTACATTTAACCTCTCAAGCTTCAGTCAAAGAAACACACTACTGTGTCTGAAAAAAAGTCTTAAAATTTTTTTCTTGGATCATTTGTAGTGCAACTCTTAGGAGATGTGCAGCCAGACGATAGACAGTCTAAGGTAACTGAAAAACTTAAGATACAATAGAAATTTCATTATGAATTATAATATTAACAATACAGGAAAAATAATTACAAAGAGTCTACAGTGGAACAAGACCCCAGTTCACAAGAGATATCAATCCCTAACACTTGAATTCTGATGAAGCACATAAAAAAATGCAATGGTAGTATGGCACATGAAGAAAAAGACAATTTATAAGATTGTATTTTAGAAAGAAAATGTTTCAGTCTAAAAAAAAAATCTTACCAGCTCTGTCATTTGTGCATAGTGTTTCTAGATTTTCAGGTTTCTAGATTCATAGGTAAAATCTAGATCATAGTTTCTAGATTTTCAGGTAAAATCTTTGCTGCTAGTACCCCTGGAAATTCTCTTTGACCCTTTTCCCCTCAATGGCTTGGTCTAGAATAAAACTATTAAACTTTTTTAAATATCAGAATTCTTGTTTTTCTGTCAGATTTTATGGAGGAAATTGAAGGGTCCTTTCGTTCCAATCTGGGTTGAAGCATTTGAAAGAAAATAATTCAGCATGGCTTAGTTATGATTCATGTCCTTGATCTGTTAAAGTGAAAAAACTGATGAAATACAATCTTCAGAGAAATACATCTTAGAGCTCCTCAGATAAACAAAAATCTCAGTTACTGGGCTGCAGCATCCAAGCACCTTCGGTGGGATTTTCATTGCTGTTCAAGAGTTCAGACCTCTAAGCCTTCCTGCCTGACAAAATGAAGGCTGTTTTGAAGCATTTTCAATCAGTGAACAAGCATTTATTGTGATACAAGGTTGTGGTTGGAACATGCAGACAAGTGCCAGGTGTCAAAGGCATGTTTCCTACTTAATGGTCATAGATAACTTATGGTATATTCCAGTGTTTTCATACCAAAAATATGGCTGCTGATTATTACTTTACACTATTAAAAATGGATTTGGAGAGTCTTGATGGGAAACAAAATATTAAAATGCTATACTTCTGTAGTGGGTTGACCTGAATTGACAGACGGCCTGTTAAATCAATTACGCTTCTCTCAATTTCACATATTTAAACCACGTGGAAAGGCGGGATTTGAGAGGTTTTTGCCTTCTAGCTCGGTGCCAGGACGGGACGGAGCGGGGTGGGGCCCTCAGAGCCCAGGGCCCCGCTGGGCCGGGCCGGGCCGGGCGCCCCTGCCCCTCCTGCCCTCCCCCACTCCCAATGCCGCAGCATGGAGCCTGGGTCCCTGGGAGGGGGAACTATGAAGCCGTCTGACGCAGTTTTCTTAAGAAGCCAGCAGGAGCTTCCAGCCTACAGCCAGCATACTTCACGCTGAACTGAAGCATATCCTGGGCAGTTAGCGGCGCAGGGAGAGCAGGGGGCTCTCCTCACCATGGACTCTGAACTAACAGCAACTTCAGAGGCAGAGAGACAAAGAGAAAGTTGGTCACGTGGGATGAAGCTCCAGAGCCTCTAAAGATGGCTTCGGGAGAAGACGGAGGGCGGTGCCGCGCTTCCCGCGCGCAGCTTAAAATACTTCTTGCAATGCCGTGGTAAAGACTGTAATATCATAACTGTCTCTTTAATCCATTTGAAGTACATGGGGGGATGGACAGTTCACGTGTGGCTTGCAAAAGTTAAGAAGAATGCCTGTGCCAGCTTTTAAAAGCCAAGAGAAAGAGGGTTTTTTTTAAAGACTGGAGGCAAAAAAACCCTTTGCGTTTAAGCCAAAATAATTCATGCTTAAAAAGATTAATAACCCCATGTAATGGTCCATGTCTTGCAGTGTAACGAAACTGTGAGTTTTCATAGATGTTTAAACCACAGCAGTTTTTTCCCTTTTTTCCTCTTTTCTGTCAAGTCTGTTAATAAACTTCTTTATAGTCTGTAAGTTTTGTGCCTGCTTTGTTTTCTCCTAATTTTTATCTCACATAGAAGAAATCAGTAAGTAGTCCATATTTTCAAATCGAAACCACTACAACTTCCCATACAGATCATGTTTTGTTTTGAGATTTTGCTTGTGTGAAAAGCACTTACAGCAGTGCATATATTGAAAGGAAGGCACAAAGATAGTTTTCAGCTTCTTTCAGTCACCACTTTGATTCCAGAATTATGCTGATAAACAGAGAGAATTCTCCTTGGCCTTGAGACATTCATGTGATCTTGGGGAAAATGGGGAAAAGGCAGCAGAGAGAACTCCCTTTTGTGTGCTAGAAGTGAAGAGGTAGAAACACAAGCTATAACTGACCTTTCAGAAGTGGACGCATCTAAACAGATTTAGAATTACTGTATAGCTGTGGGCCTCGTTAGAACAACCTTCACGATAATGTTTTCCACTTTCTCAGTTCTAGCAGAATCAGGAATCTAGAGAGAATAGAGAGAAATCTTTTGATCCTTCTGCCCTTTAGACTCAAGTGAAACCAGAAGTGTAAAAAAGAAATAAAAGCAAAGGAAAAAAAAAGTCAACTTCTTAACACTTGTTCAGTTTTGGATTAGTTGCTTCATATTCCCTGGCTGCTTCTTAAAAATTAATCACTCTAATCTCCTCTCTCCCTTCCTCTTAATTTGAATAGCTCATTTAAAACTTTCAGTGAATGACATCCTTCTGTTTCTTGCTGTCAACACAGTTACTGCATTTTAGAACATCTCATTCTATTTGCTACTATGCGATTTTTTTGTTGAAGTTTTTTTTTTTTGTAGCTATTTGGGCTCATAAATATCTCGAGTACTGCTTTTGTTCCACTTCATTCTTGCTCACCCTCTTTTCCCATTCCTTTAATGAATACAGTCATGGCTATCTTCCTTGTGTAGACAGATCATACTTTCATCCTCATTTGCCTTACTTTTCACCTGTTTGGAAGGCTGTACCGGGTTTGAGTACAAAGCAGTGCACTGAATCAGCAAAGGACTCTAAACGGGAAGTAGCAGAGCTGAGTAGGAGCAAGAGGTCTGAGAAAACAAAGGAACAAAGTTCAAGGAAGCCAATTGGACTGGAAATCCTGAGAGACGAAAATAGTTACTAAGAAGCAGATGCTTGGAGAGGCGAGGGAAAGAGAGTGAAAATGTAAGGCCACAGCAGCTGTCATCCTTCAAGCCCTTTCGTTCTGCCACAGTCGACCCAGCCAGAATCTTTCACCATCTCTCTGACCTTCTGGTGCTCCAGAGTCCCTGGCTCAGCTCTGTATGGATCTCTTATGGGCAGAGCCCTGCCTCACATAGCTGAGAAAACTGCAGAAGTGTAAGGAAGGGCTGTGAGCAAATCTGAACAGAACAGAAGCACACACAATAAGGAAAGTAAAATCACAGCACTGGGACTGTGTGGTAAAGAGCTTGTTAGCTCAGGGGATGAGGAGAAACCAGCAAAATTGAAAGGTGCAAGGTTCTCATACACTATTGGAATGAAATTTTGGTGTGTAAGAAAAGGAGGAAGAAGCCACAGTCATGCCAAATGGAGCAGCACAAATAGAGTGATTGTTGCTTGCTTTTTTAATTAGTTTTCAAAACATGCAAATAACAACACATCCTACGAGGAAGGACAGGATACACTAAGAATTGTGTGAAGATCTCACTCTCATTCAATGTATTGGAGTGACCAGGATTATCAGTGCCTCCTGAGCAGGGACAGAAGCAAACCTCACCTGTCTGTGAGGCCTTTAGGAGAACCTAGGGACAGCTTGCCCCAGGGAGGACCCCAGTGCAGAGTCTCAAGGAACAGCTATCTGGAACAGGAATGGAAGATGGAGTAGATGAAGCGCATAGCTGAACAAAAGGCAAACAATATATTTTGAAGATAAAGCTATGAACCAATCACTTTGAAGGAAGTAGAAAACAAACTCCTTAATATCACATATCCCCACAACTTCAGTGGAAATATAATGGGAATAGAAAATCTTCCAGGGGCCCTCTGTATCAAGAGATTTGCTCCATGGGATGTGTATATGGTAATTTCACAAAAATGAAACTGGAAAACATACATCACATGAAATAAGGTTTTTCTTCTCTTCAGAATCATTGTATTAGATACTAGCTGGCCATAATCTGAATGATTCTTGTTCTTTTTTCAATTTCTAATAGTGTATGTGACAAGTACTGGAAACTCTTGCCCTTTTAAAAGAGATTTAATACCAAAGGACAATCTACTGAGGAATAAAGTCCAAGACCTCTATTTGGCATGTCTTCAAAGGTCATTTGTACATTTTACATTGAGCTAGATTTCTCTTGGATACTACTGTGACAGAATTCTTCATAAAACCATTCTAAGAAGGCTAAATGGAAAAAATAAACCTTCTACAAAGATTAACAATGGAACAGAAATCATTTAAGATTTCGGTCTCAGAAAGATTTTGTGTAGTCTGTGAATGGGGAATAAAATTGAGACAGGTGGGATAAAATGGTGTAGTACCATAAAATGTCTAGTGTTTCTAGCAGGAAAAGAGGCAAATTCATTCATGAAAAACTTGAGCCCATTCCCAGGAAACTGAGTCAAGTAAGCTCCTTGACTTCTTTTGAGAAGCAAAAGCTGCTTACATACAAATTACTTTAAAGTTTGAAGATGGAGGGAACTCTGTGGCAGGACAGGGAAGAGCATAATTTAGGGAAAGTTGAACATACTTGTACAAAAGATAGTTATTAAGAAAAGTTCCTCACTGCATTAAGTGTCTTGGCAATAGTTTCAGCCTAAATACCCCTAATGGACATGAGTTAACAATGCACATCATGTTCAAGCTTCTTGTTCCTCTGTCCTTTTGCTGCAACATACTCTGCTTGCTGTTCACCACTGCGAAATCTAAGCCAGTGCTGCTCTGCCATTCCCACCTGTGCTGTCTTCACAGATGCCATGGGCTGATGCCTGCCCCGCTGCGCTTAGGATTGGACTGCCCCAAACCACTGCAGTTCTTACAAATAGATTTACGATTGCTTTAGCTTGCTTGGAGAAGGTGCCAATAGATCTCCCTTTCTGGAGTCCTGAGGACCTCATGGATTACTTGCCTCCTTTCTTCAACCAGTTTCCACAGTAAATCTGCTCTCAAAGACTTGAGATAGTACCTTCACCTCACGGTTTACAGAACTGTGAGATTTCCAGGAGTAGTACAGAATGGAAGAACTATATTTTGCTAGTAACAGGAATTTTAATTTTGGTCATGCTGTATGTTTTAGTCTAGGGTAACGTATGTGGTGTACAGGAAGAAAGCACATAACTTGAATTGACAACACAGCCCTCAGACACAGTGGCATTACTTATGCCTTGCCAAACTTAAAAACATATCACAGGATCAGAGAATTTTCTGAGTTAGAAGGGACCCAGCAGGATCATCAAAGTTTAATTCCTGGCCCTGAACAGGACAGCCCCAAGAATCACACTATGTGCTTGATAGCTTTGTTAAAATGCTTCTTGAACTGTCACATTTGGGCCTGTGACCACTACCCTGGGGAGTCTCTTCCAGTGCCCAGCCACCCTCTGGGTGAAAAGCGTTTTCCTGATGTACAACCTAAACCTCCCCTGACACAACTTCAGGCCACTCCCTTGGGCCCTGTCACTGATCACCACAAAGAAGAGATCAGTGTCTGCCTCTCCTCTGGCCCTCGTGAGAAAGTTGTCACTGCAGTGAGGTCTCCCCTCAGTCTCCTCTGCTCCAGGCTGAAAAGAACAAGTCACCTCAGCTGTAGCTCTTACCACTTTCCCTCCAAGCCCATCACTATCTTCATTGCCCTCCTCCGGAGACTCACCAATAGTTTTATATCCTTGTATTGAGGCAAAACTGCCTCAAGCTGAGGCTGCCCCACCTCAGAGCAGAGAAGGACAATCCCCTCCCTTTCCCGGCTGGCGATGCTGGGCCTGGTGCCCCCCAGGACACCACTGCCCACGGCAATGCTGACTCAGATTCAATATGCCATTGACCAGGACTCCCACGTCCCTTTCTGCAGCGCTGCTTTCCATCCTCTCATTCCCCATTCTGTCTGCATATCCAGGGTTGCCCCATCCCAGGTGCAGAATCCAGCACTTTCGCCTGTTGAATTTCATATGGTTTGTGATTGCCCAGCCCTCTAATTTGTCAAGGTCTCTCTACAGGGCCTCTCTACCTTTGAGGAAGTCAACATCTCCTCCCAATTTTGTACCATTTGCAAACTTCCTAAGTATCTCTTCCAGTCCTGTGCATTTATGAAGATGTTGAAGAGCACGGGGCTGAGGATGGAGGCCTGCAGAACCCCACCAGTGACAGGTCACTATTCCGATGTCACCCCATTCACTGTAAACTTTTGTGTCCTACCCATGAGCCAGCTGTGCCCACATCCCATGATGTGTTTATCCAGCTGTGTGCTGGATGTCTTATCCAGGAGGATCTTGTGAGACAGTATTGAAAGCTTTACTGAAATCCAAAAAAATTGCATCTACTGGCTTCCCATGGTCAACCAGGTGGTATTATATCTATTGGCTTCCCTTGTACACCCACCAACAAGGAGTGTTACTTTGTAATAAGAGTAAATTAGGTTTGACAAGCAGAACTTTCCTCTCATGAAGCTGTGCTGGCTGTGACCAATGACTGCATTGTCCTTCAGGTGTTTTTCAATGCCACCCAAAATAATCTTCTCCATAATTTCACAGGTATGAATACCAGTATCATATGTGAATAGTATTAGCAGAATTACCAGTTTACAGTATGAAGAGTATTCCTGTTTGTGGGGAGCCAATTCAGTTTGAATTCAGCCATTTTAGTTTGCCTCAACTCTGGTTGTCGAGGTTGTCAGAGGCATGTGTGGGGAGGGAGCATACACCTGCCACTCGCAGGAGGCAGCCAGGAGTGGGGGAAGCGTCGTCTCTGGGGACACTTCGCCTGGCAACACCCCACAGGAGGCAGTCAGTAGGAGACACTGTGGGGGGGCTGCTCCAATGAGGTCGTGAAGAGGTCTCCACCAAGGGATGGCACAGGTTGGACTGGACCAATGGATCCCTGTTAGCAGGCAGACTTTGGCAGGGTCAGGGGGCTATAAAAATTTAACTGTGTCCGGGCTCGCTGCTGCTTGCTACTCTTTGCTGCTCCCGCTCGCTCCCTCCTTTGCCCTGGCCCCAGCCAGCCTGCTTTCTGAGTCTCCTGCCCTTGATGGCTCATCCTCACACCTGTCCTGCCTTCCTGTGCCCCTGACCGCCACCTTGCCACTCTGCCCCGTGTCCTTGCCTGGGCTGCCTGCCTACAACCCTGACACACCAATCCAGCCGGTTGCCACTACCCTGCCCGGGGTCGTGCTCCTCCCATCCGAGCACCCACTCACCCTGTGTCCGGTGCCGTCGCCGCGGGAGCCGCGCCCCTCCGAGAGCCGCGCAGGCTCGGTCAGACCCGGCCCGGCCACGGGCAGGCAGCGTGCGCACCTCCCGCCTGGACACCGACAGCGCTGCCCTGCCTCGCTGGGGGTTACGCCCTCTTTTCCTCTCTGTCCTCTCTGTCTCCCTCTCTCTCTCCCCATTCCTTCCCCATTTTCCTCAGTCTTGCTCTGCCTTTTCTAGCCCTGTTAAGTAGGGTAACTCCTTTTCCTTCTCCTTTCTGTTACCAATAAACGGTTCTCAGATACAATGCTTGCCTCGTTTGGCTTAATTTTGCTCCTGACCATCCATTTTTAAAAGAACTCTCTGCACTTCCCCACAGTGACACTGCTGAAAATCAGAACCATGGGTCTAAGGATTTTCATTACAAAAAAGCGATAAAGGAACTTTATGTCGCTGTTTTCCCCACGGATGAGTAGAGAAATGACACGAAGTCCAGGCTCAGGGATAAATGGAAGCGCTTTAATGAATTCTCAGAAGTCTTTTATATGTTAGTTGGCAAAGTGTGTTAAATGGCACAAGGTAATTGGTTTTTTGGCCATCCACCCCTTGAGGGCATTGGTCAAGTTCTAAGACACCCATCTCTGAATGTTTTTCTAGTTAGAACCATAACAATTCTGCAAAACAACCTGCAGCTGCAAGAACTTTACAAAACTGTAATATTGTTTTGAGTTACTTGCATGGGAAAGACAGAACTCTCACAAAATGCTGCAGAGCTGAAGAAATTCTCTGCTGGAGCTTTTTCAGCATCCGTAACTTTAAGTCCTTGATTCTTACAAACATCCACATTTTGAACTAGGTTTGGGGAAATCATTCCTTTGACTTCAATGTACTGTACATATTAGCAAAGTGAATCATAAGAATAAATATCTGCTGCATTAGTACTGTCTAAATATTCACGACAAACTAAAAACTAATAAAAATCAAATGTTCCCTATCATATCTGGAAGGCAGCAGATGTTTGGGAAAGAAAAAGCTTAGGAAGAATCAAAATACACAGAATTCCATATGTATAAATCAATATTGTGCCCAGTGATATTTGACAGTAAAACTTTTCTGTTGGTATATCATACAAGTATGCTGAAACTTTCAAAAAGAATAAAAGTTCTATGATGACACCAAGCAGTATCTTGCTGGTTTATTTCTATTTGTAGTGCCTGCAGAGTCAGCTTAGAGAACATGAACAAATGTCAGTCACCAGAAGATTAATAAAAACAAAATACACTCAAAACAAAGGAAGAAATAAAATATCACGCATCAATATTTAAAATGTAAAAGCAAAGGACAAGTAGATAAACTATTCTGTTAGGAATCTGTTTTATTATAATTTACATAAATTTGAATTACTCCAACTTCTTCCAGATAACACTTACCTTGAAACTCAAAGAACTCAATTAAAAAAAAAAAACTATGCAGCAATTTAGCTAGGATTATAGGCACAAAGATGTTACTGGCTTCAAGGAGTCTTCTCATGTCTTTAAAGTTAAGTTGAGATGCTTGCTTGCTGTTCTGAGGTATTCCATTAATTCCACTACTTCTAAAAAAACAAAAAAGAAAAGAAATAAGAATGCTTAAATTTTTGTGTAATGGTGAAAAGAAAAATCAGTTAAAATGTAAGACCTGTGTTTTGAATGGTGACTGTTTTTCTGATTATTTGAATTATTGGCTCCCAATAACAGAAAAGGACTAATTTTAGTTTTCAGTTCTACAAAACACATACATCTCCTAGGTTTTTCCGTTATATTTTCAGGGCGGATAAATGACAGTGACTTTGGAAATCTATTGTTTTCAAGCTTTAACTTCAGATTCTTAAAAAGAGGCTGCTTTTTAGAAAATATTTGACTCTTTTTCTTTCTCGTAATTACTTGTTTTTAAAGTGGGTCGGCATGAAGGAGAAGCACAAAATATTATTTAAAATATTGACTCTTTTCTCGAAGTGCTTTCCAAAATGTTTGCATTGAACTGTTTTGTATTGTAGCCTTAGTCTGTTCAAATGTGCTTTAGTCAGACCACCAGACTGCCCCTCATGCTTTTAATAACACATTACTCAAATATTAAGGATCATCTCAAGTAATTTACAGCAATTTTCAGTAAATATAGGCAAACTACAGTATCTGGGCCAAAACCACCATGGATATTCTAACTTCTGTTAATGTGTGATGAGAGCCTGCAGATCCTTTTATTGATTAAAAAGCATTGATTATGTTGTTTTGAGAAGAAAGCTCCACTAATGCTGCTTGGATGTTCTCTTCACTTCTTCAGCTAGGATATGAATATGTGAACCTTTTCTGGAAAGAAAAGAAAAGATAATTAACAATAATTTCAAGGTATATTATGCAGAGTTTAAAAAAAGGGAAAGAAATAAAGATAAAAAAACTGTAAGGTGAAGAAGGTTCTTTCCATTAGGAAGGAAATCCCAATATTTAATTGTTTTCCACTCTTCTCATCTAATCCTGCTGGTCCTCTCCTGGTCTGCTACTAGCTTTAGAAGGCACCAAAGAGTGCAAAAGTTTGCTCACTGTTATTTGGAGTAGCATGCAAATGCATTGTAGACTTATTTGGTATTTTACACTTAACTGGAGCCAAGCTTTACTTCCAGTAGAGAAATACTAGAAGCTGTCTCTTGCCTTCTGCTTTTGCCCCTTGTGATAACTTAGAGCAAGTTTAATGCTGCTGTAATGGATGACATTACACATTTTCTTCTAAACTTGTATTACAAGACTTATGCCGTAAAAGGATTTGATCTAGGCAGTTACAGAGCACTGTCAGAGAGGTCCTTGTTAGCACTTCATTGCTGTTACAAGGAGGGGAGGAAAATGGTTGTTAACACTGTTCCATCAGACACAATCTCTGTAGACATAATGTGTGACCAAATGTAAGATTTGATTTGAAAAACAATTTAGTGTTTTTCAAGCCATCACACAACATACCTTGAGTTCAGACCCTTAAAAGAAAACCAGACTAGATGGAGGCTTATACACCTCTCTTAAGACAGAGCAAGTCACCCTGAGGAAGCATGATCACTGGTTAAAGACTAAAAGTCACTAAACATGTGACTTCATTGGACTATGCTGCATTCATGTTCTGTATGAATGAGTCTTTACTTTCTCTTCTGTGTTCTTTACACCTAAAATTGGGTGTAGACTCAGTCACTTTCCAACCATTCCCCGTACCTACAGAGGACAAGAACTTTTCACAAATGCTCTCCAGAAGAATATTCTTTGCATGGAGTTTGAATTTATTGCTGTGAATCAGAAAAATCTGTTCTCTGGATTTTAGTGGTTATGAAACAAGTTTTCATTCCGCAGCTATTTCCAAATAGTCAATCTCATAGATGTTTCCAAATAGGTGAAGCATCTCTATTATAACTAGGCTATTTATTTTAAGGACTGCTTCAACCGGAATTTCTGTAAGAAATGGGAATGTGGGATGGGACATATGCTTTTCTTGCAATATTTTTGAAAGAACTGGGCCCAAATTGTAGTGTTGATTCCCTGTATCTAGAGTGAGCGAGCACCATAAAGATGAATTTTTCTAATACTGTATTTTTTGCAAGCATTTCTTCAGAGAATTTTTAATTCCTTTCTTCAGGAAACAAATTAAAAAACCCTCATGACGGGAAAACAAAGGATGACGTAAACTTTACTCAAAGTGCTTGCCTGTACTTAACATGCCAAAGCAACAACTTGCATAGCTTAGGGTGTGAGTGGAGGCTGGCTCATGTACACTAGAAGCAGCAATTGTAAGAGATTCTGAGAGACAAATCAGTTTTGTTTTCATTTTTTCAGAACAGAAGAAAGAAAGTAAAACAGAATACTACTGTTAGAGATTGCAAGATTGCAAAGATTCCCAAGGGTCAGACTTCCTGCAAATGCAGGTGTTTCACTGTTCACTCTTCTGTTTCTGTGTCCAGCGGGTAACAAGATTTACACCCATAAGCTGGAGTCAAATTATGATTCTGTACATTTCTGTAAGTGGTGTTCAAAATAATATCACCCAGATTTGCTGACAGTTCATAAAGAAATCAATGAGCATCTGCTGTTTGTTGAGATGTCAAGTCATGAAACCTTGTGTAAATGGAAAGGTTAGTAAGACCTTTTACTCTTAAAATACATAGTGGTCTCTTTTAGGAAACACTTCAAGGAGCTTCACTCCTGTAATCAATACATTTCTATGTTTGTACACTTAATCAGAGCACATCTGCTTTTCAGTTGTTCAATAAGAGAGACATAGAATCAGTGTTACTAACTTTATTATATTGATTTCTTTTGTTTTGCATTTTACTCAGATTGCAAAATTAAATATTTTCACTTTAGTAACTACAACTTGACAGAAAATCATTCCTTTAGAAAATATTTTTCTCTCTCAAGACAACAGCATCCTAAACTGCACCCACTGCAAGTCATCATTTCAGCTATGAGGATTCAACAATTCTGTAGTTATTTTTTTCTAAGTATTTTCCTCACTAAGCCTGACATCTGTTATTCAGTATCTATACTGAAAAGCATGTTGCAGATGCTTGCTAACAAGATGTTGAAAGAATGTGATGATGTGACGCAGGATTCAATCCTTTCTATCCCTAAAATAATTCAGTTTACTGAAGTAGTGAGGTCTTGCCGAGTCAGTTACACTAGACTTTCAGAAAGCATTCTAATAAAAGAAACAGTTCTATAAAGTAAAGGATTTTAACTGTGTACAGCAGAAATTGCTGTCAATTATGTAAAAAAACCTCAAGGCTCACACTTTGGAGATTAATAGAAATGTTTCACCCTGGCAGGTCTCCATGTAGCCAAGAGCAGAGACAATGCACACGTTGCAGTGGGATGTGGCTTTCATCACACTGCTATTAAACCTGCAAAGGGGAAACACCACTGCTCCCCAAACTCAGTAACCATGAAGGGGCAGCCACCTGCACCTCTGCCCTGCAAACATGTCAGGACTGGAAAACTCCAGCTGGACAAACTCAGCTTAGGCTTTGCCCAAGACAGATTTTGAAAGCCAAACCAACATAGTTATTAACAGTATTTTGCTCTCCTCTGTCAAAATGTGGCAGATTAAAAATCTACAAAAATTCATCCAAATTGTTGTTGAAACTGGTACTATCTGCAAGCAGGGATGATCATCCTTTACTTAGATATCCTCTAGTGTGTCTGGATATAGAGATATGCCATTGAGGTGATGTGAAATGCACAGAGAGCTGAGTAGCTGCAATGTGGGGCTGTGTTTCACAGCCAAGATTCTGCCTTGAATAGATGCGAAGCTAACAAAGTCTCCTGCCCCAGCATTCTGGACTCCAGTGGGAGCTGGAGTACTGCTTACATTCACAAGTTGTTAAGAAAAGGGAAGATTATAGCCAAGATATCTGATTAAACTATCATTGATCTGCTAACTGCTCCCTTTCCCAAATTAATTGGTACCCTCTTTACGTCCCTAAGAAAGTTTTCTTAGTGCTCAGCCCTAAATTTATTTCTAAATGAGAGATTTGCCCCAGCAAGAGTCTTTCATAAGGTGATTTGTTTGGGGAACGAGCCAATGTTACTGAAGTGTTTGAAGGGGCCCACAGGCAGATTGACTTGTCCCTTTTTGCTGCCAGCACCTGGCAGAAGGTTGCACAAGGATGAAGAAACTTTCTGTAACGAAACCCAAATGGTGAGGTTATTTTCATGTTTCTCTCTCAGCTCAGTTCTTGCACTAATAATGTCATTTACATTTCAGTGGAAGGAAAATCTGTGTAAAAGTCTTTCAGCCATATCTGAGTTTTTAGCTCAAAAAACTGATTTTTGATGATAGCTAAAAAATCTGTTTTATAGTCTGAAGTGAAGAAATAAAATAATGCATATCTGAAGATTGGCTTAAGTTTTAAACAAATAAAAAAAATCACAATTTTTCTCCCATGTTTATATGTGTACTGACTTATCCAAAATGTTCCATTGATGATGAGTAATAGTACCACAAAATAGATTATAATAGAACTGAAGAGAACGTTGGTTTTTTGTCTTATATTTTGTTCAAAACAGAAGACATAACCTTATGCCAAAAAGTGCTTTCCAAAGTGTATTGGTTCTGGTGGAGGCTTTGATCACATTGGTTGAGAGAGGTTGTTCTTGGCCAAGGGGAGTTTATCCAATGTGGAGAACTCCAAACAGCAAAATTCGTCCTCTTCTGTGGACGCTGAAAGGCTTTAGCAGAGAAATTTTCCAGCTTTCTGCAGCATTTTGTGAGTTCTGTCTTTCCCATGCAAGTAACTCAAAACAATGTTACAGTTTTGTAAACTTCTTGCAGCTGCAGGTTGTTTTGCAGTATTGTTACGGTTCTAATTAGAAAAACATTCAGAGATGGGTGTCTTAGAACTTGACCAATCCCCTTAAGGAGTGGATGGCCGAAAAACCAATTACCTTATGCCCTTTAACACACTTTTGCGAACTAACATAAAAGCCTTCAGAATGATTATTAAATCACTTCCATTTATCCCTGAGCCTGGACTCTTGTGTCGTTTCTCTACTCGTCCACGGTGAGAACAGCAACACTCTTCCTAAGGAAATCTTTCAGAAAATATGCTTTGCCATTTCATGGGATCATAGAAACATTGACTGGATCTCTGTCATCTAGTCCAGCCTCTGTCTTGAAGCAGGATGGTAGCCAAAACGAAACCAGGTGAGATGTAGCCTGGTCTCACTGTGTATGTGGAAAACTTCCAGGGATGGTGAGTCTTCAATCAGTCTGCACAACCTGTTCCAAAGATGGACACTAGGCCATGAAGAACCCTTCTGCATGAGCTGATGGGGAGGGGGTCTATAAGTTTGGAGGGAAAAAGCATTACCAGTGAGAAGCAGGCCAAGGTAAGAGAAGAGATCTTTCAGTGAGGGAAGCATGCAGGAATTTCCCAAGGGCTGACAAGCTCTGGGTGCTGTTAAGCTCTGTTGAAATTGAGCGAACTGATGAACTTTGGCACTGAGAGCTCAGCAAACCTGCTGAAGGCCAACAGTGCACACGAGCGTGTAAGGTGGACCACAGCCATGGAGTCAGATTCTGCTATGCACGGGTGACAGCTGCGGGGCTCCACACACACCTGAGGAAACAAAGGGTCCCTGGGGGACTCCAAACAGCAATGGAGAAGGCAACACAACCATTGGCATGAGACTGCAGCTGGCCTCCCCAGTGCTGCTCCAATGTGGCACCTGTGTGGAAATGTGTGAATCAGTTGCATGAGGGAATAACTGAATGTGATGCCTGAATAGTTACCTGCTGTTAATAACATCAAATTAATGAATAAAAGGTGTTTCCAAAAGTACTGATGGCAGTCTGTTTGCCATTCCCTTTCCCTGTTCCCCCAGTACTCCAGGTGTAGCCTAAGAATTGTTGTTTTCTTACAATTACAAGCTCTTTTTTTTTTTAAACCAGTGTTTTTAAAGAATATTTCTTGTGTTTGAATTAGCAATACTCCTGTCGTATTAAACACATTTCTGCTATTATTTAAAATCTCAGTAGTGTATCACCTTACAGAATATTGTGTGAAATCACACATGCTTGCTTAGAGAAAGTGAAATTGAAAACAAAAGCATTTCTCAGCAAAAGTGCTGAGGTCCTTGCCACAGGTCCTTCAAACGGCTTGGGAGCCTAAAGCATTTTCTATCTCTCCCAAATGTGTTACTCATCCTTTCAGAATTACTTTCTTGCCTTAGAGAGACTGAGAATGTTTTCTTTGATGCAATCTCATCAACTGGTGCAACAAATATGGGGGACATATTCAGTGAGGGATGAAGACATGGAGCTATGATTAGTAACATTAAATTCAAGGTCTTTTCCTGCTGGGTGGTGACATCAGGATGGGATGAAGAAAGGATTAAGGAAATTCCAGAAGTGACATAGACTACATCCTACACATCAGTTTCTGTGTTTATGCTTTACTTATTCCCTTTGTGAAATCTTCCCTGAATATCCCTGTACCTAGAGGTAAATTGTTGTATTCTTCAGCAGACATTTCACCAACCTTTCTCTTTCCCTGTCTTCCATCTCTATACAAGCATGGAGATTTTTTTGGAAATGACACTATTGTAATATCTTATCCAAATACGAGGAATCATTGGAGACTGCAGAAAAGAGAAGGAAATCTTATGAAGTCAAAAATTTTTCACCTCATATTTAATTATTTTCTTCTGACAATTGATAAGAAACACTTGCAGAAATCTTAGACAAATCTTAAAAAAACAGGTCCTCCTTAAATGTACAATAAAACTTATGAAGGACTTGAGCCAGAGTTGTAATTCTGCTGCCCTGAACCTCCCCCAAAACATGCCTGACAGTTCTGCTGGTACGAATCTGTGTTGACTTCAATCTTTGGGATTTTTTTTTTGTTTCCATTCACTTGAATGACTGCTGGAGTTTTAACTATATACAGCCTGAAGCCTAATGTCTTTGAGTGGTTAGTATGTGCTCCTTGCTCCAGAGAAACTCTGAGGGATGTAAATTGTAGTTTATTGTCTGAATAAAAGTCTTTTAATTTCTTGCACCCACCCATAGGATGTGACTTCTCAGAGGAAGTCACTGCTCTCTTAAAAGGTTGACAAATAGTTTGTAGTAGTCAGTGAAAGAAGGCGGTATCTTCTTGCTTGGGAAGTGAAAGATAATGCTGTCTGTAAATTTTCTTTCAGACAATTTCGTTTTTGACATCAGAAATGCTAACTGGTTTTGGCTACTTTATCCTGTGCTTCTGTGTATTGATAGAATATAGATACCTCACGCGTCCTCCATATATATCACAGTAACAGAGGAGCCCTTACCGCGTTTACCTTACACTGACGAAGACCTTTTCATTGAAACAATGTGTGCCTGATTTGCACTGCTGCTGCAATCTCTCTTCATTGTATCTCTGTGATTTTGTCCTGGGAAAGCTGGGCAAGACTGTTTTGGTCAGAGTGAATGGCCATGCTGTGTTGCTGGGGCTTTTCTCTCTTGCTTCTCTCATTCTATTCCTTCTCATGTTTCCCTTTCTTGGCATGCATGTGGGCTTGTATGCAGGCCTGCAAGCAGAGCTGTGGCAGTTGTGTTGATGAATGCTAACTAGTTAAAAGCTGGTGCAGCTCCAAGCAATCATTTTGTGAGTAATTCATTTGGATACTGAATACCCAGCCTGCAGTTTTTATGCATCTACCTGAGGGATAGCTCTTTGCATTAATTTAACACTCCTTCCAGCAGGACATTATCATCCCTTTCTACCATTTAATTTCCTTGCTTTCTTTACTATTTGTATGATGTGGTATGGCTGGATCTGTACCTAAAAACAAACTCTAGCATAGCCTAAACATACAAGTCTGCAGGCTCACATGCCATGTTGGCCAGGTTGTTATTCATCAGGGAAATCCCACAGTCAGCATACGCCCCTGCCCTCACATGTACTTGAAACTTCTGTAGTTTAAGAATCTTCTAGTTCAGGAAGCAGGAGGTGCATGCAGCAATTCCTATTTTCTTAGGAAGAGATATCTGTCTTAAAAAGGATGAAAGAGTCTTGCTGCCCTGTTAGACGGTGTTTTCTTCTGCTTTTCTGACTTAAGCCATGCTATCTCTCTTCTCCCTCAGTGGAAAAACCATATATATAATGTACACACATATATATACAGAAATCTTATGTCTGAATTGTTGTGGCAATTGACCTGGCTGTCAGGAGGCTAAGACACCTCATGGAGAGAGGGATGTGGAGCCTTTCAGGAGCCAAGGTGAGGACAAAAATCAATGTGATCTGTCTCTAGACAGCTAGTAAGACAAGACAAACCCACAACTTGCCTGAAATAAGACCATGTTACTTAAATAGTTGTCTAAGTAGGACACTTATGACCATCTAAGATAGCTCTGTTACCTGGAGACCCTCATCTTGGATAGCATCTTACCTTGAAGACAACAGTTGTCAGACATCAGCTTCCCAGGAGACATAAAATGTCAGGTGTGCATAAAACATGTCAGTGCATCTATATCCACTTGACAGCCAGTGGATATAGATGGGTCCCAAACAAGAAACTGCAGGGCAGGAGTCTGAAATAGATGGCAGAAACTGCTGTGTACAGAAAGCTCCTCTTACTGACCTACAGGGAGTCTGGTTCAAGTGCCTGAAGTCCTTGCCTCTAAAATCTGGTCATTGACATGTGTCCCTGGCAAATTGCTTCTCAGGTGTACTTACTGAGGACAAAGCCAATGTAGTGCAGGAAAACAGTAATTTCTATGAAATATTTCTCTGGAATAGAACACAATGTCATGGGACCCATGCTTCACATAAACACCATAGCTGTTGCTCATTTGTGTGTCTATTACTGTTTTACAGATGCACAGTACGATCGCTGCAGTTATTCTTAAAAGTGTGTGTATTGCATGGAATGCTTCTAGAGTTAGAACAATGCAGTAAACAAAGTTGCTTACGTAACACATTATCTCTTTACGTAATTTTAATTAACCATTGATATGACTCTCAATATTTATTAGTTTTCTAACTATTAAACATACCCACACCATTTTCTGGACATAAAGAAAATGTGAACAGATGCAAATATTTTCCAGAACGTTTATTTTAGTGTTTAGAGGTTAAAGTCTAGTTTCTGCAAGGATGTAGTCTCCCTGTACATTTAAACTGGCATACTCATGAATGTTTTGCAGCTGCCACACATATTAGTAGCAGTTCCTGTATTTAAACTTATTTAGCTTCAAGATCCAGCATTTCCTTCAGATATTTGTCCAACTAAAAAAAGACGTCCTCGTCCATGGTATTTTCACACACACATCACATTTTGTTTAAGATTACCCATCACATGGCAACACAAAATTTGAAGAGCTCTTTTAAAATCCTTCCACACACAAGACCAAGGAATAGCAAATAAGAATAAGATGAGAAGATGCGGATCATCTCCTTCTCTTGACCCAATACAAATATCACTAAAAGTTCTGGACCATGTGCATTGGTCTGTAACTGAACGTGCTTATTATCTGCTTCTCTGTTTTCAGTTGCAAGCAAGGTTCAAGAACAAAATCTCAGTTTCTTGCGAACAGGGTTTTTCTCTTATCCTGGAACTGTAACAGTAGGAAGCAAAATAAGAAATACAAACAACTATAAACTAATACTACACAGTTAAGACTTTGGTGAAATGGACTTCAATAGTTAATACAATTTTACCACTGATTCAGCAGTTGATCAGGACCTTAACTTATTTATATTACAAATCACAGAATCATAGAAGATCCAGAGTTTGAAAGGACCCAGTAGGATGATCGAAATTCTGCACAGGACAGGCCCAGGAGTCACACCATGTGCCTGAGATCTTTGTTCAAATGCTTCTTGAACTCTGTCAGGCTTGGGGCTGTGACTACTTCTCTGGGGATCCTGTTCCAGTGTCCAAACACTGTCTGGGGAAAGAACCTTTTGCTAATATCCAGCCTAAACCTCCTCTGATACCGTTTCATGCTGTTCCCTTGGGTCCTGTCACTGGTCACCTGACAAAAGAGATCATTGCCCCTTTGCTTCCCCTCACAAGGAACTTGTAGACTGCATTGAGGTCTCCCCTCAGTCTCCTTCTCTCCAGGCTGAACAGACCAAGTGCCCTCAGCCACTCCTCACACGGCTTCCCCTCAAGGCCCTTCACCATCCTCGTGCCCTCCTTTGGACACTCTCTAACAGCTCAGTGGCTTTTCTGTGTTGTGGCACCCAGAGCTGCCCCCAGCACTCGAGGTGAGGCCGCCCCAGTGCAGAGCAGAGCGGGACAATCCCCTCCCTTGCCTGGCTGGTGATGCTGTGCCTGATGCCCCCCAGAACACAGGTGTCCCTCCTGGCTGCCAGGGCTCTGCTGACTCATGTTTAACACACCATGAGCAGGACCCTCAGGGCCCTTTCTGTGGTACTGCTCCTTAGCATCTCATTCCCCAGTCTGTCTTTAGCAACACTTTTTTTTTTTTTAATATTTACCTGTGCATAAGTTCATTGTATTATAATGCCATTCTTCTGCTGTATTTCTACTTGTCATTTCAGAGGTTTCTGCTCAGCCAAGAGATGCTGTGCTGCCACTTGTGTCAGTGGAGCCATGACGCACTGTGAAGCACCCAAACTGATGATGCCTGAGGTGTGGCTCAGATCTTTGAGCCGCACAGAAGCCTGAGTTTCACTATGCCCCATCTTCATTCACCTGTTTCTAACAGATGGTGTGATATGAATTTTCTAGACAGCAGTCCTAATAAAATGGAGAAAGTAAAGACAGAGGATAAAATTATGAAACACATACATGCACAGACAGAAAAATTAATTACCTTTCATTTTTTCTTAATTTCAACCCGTTTCATGAGAGTTTCTTTGTAAACAGAGGGAAATATTAAGAATAGCAGGTATTTTCTTCCCAGATATTCACTGTGATTTTCTTTCCGTCCATCCATCCATCCCTCCCTGCATTTCGCTTCCCAGTCTTCACTCACAGGCTTATAAAACATTTCTTTCCTCTAGTGTCTTGCTTCTTGTCCCTTGCCTTGCCTTACCTGCCATTTGTCCCAGTCTCTCTGCTTTCAAAACATAACTACCACATTAGAAAACCTCATTCAGTGCCATAAAAATATCTAGCAGGGATACCTGAACATGATAGAGAAGAAAGATGGGACAAAGAAAAAAGTGAGGGAAAACACAGTCTTTTCTTTAGAGACATGTGGAAATAGTGATAATGGCTGTGTTAAATATTTTCCATCCCAACCAGTCACCTGAGTAAGAAAATCCCAGCTAACACCCAGGTCTTTAATTTTCCGCTTTTCCCTCCCCTTCTATGTTTTTTTTTTTTCTTCTTTTAGCACACTTAAAGCATCCCAATCACCTCTACTTTCACTGAAGGGAACAGATCCTGTTTTATATAGACCTCAGGCCTCTTCTGTTCTTGAGAGCCTTTTTATAGTTGTAGTTGTATACTGCAGTTTATAAAGAAGATGCCTTAGGAAAGTTCTCTTAGGCTTAAAAAAGATTATCTGATATTCTAGTGACAAAGAATATCTTTCTTCCTCTCAGTAAAAGATGCTGAAAACAAACAAAAAGCTGCAAGAAATAGAACAGATGGTTGATTGTTAAAAAAAGACTGTCAGCTATCTTTTGGAGAGCAGGGGGCATATGATAAAGCCAGGATAGCCAAAAAAATCAAATCATATTAAGCCTTGCTGAGGAAAATCAAAAATATACACACAGTAGAGAAGGAGATTTTCTTGTTGCAGAAATAGAAGAATAGACAGGAAAAATATTCAGGGACCAGGATGCGGTGTAGAAGGGATTCAGATGTGGAACAAACATGATGTGACCTTTGCTTCCTTTTCCAGTAAGAAGGACGATGCAAAACTGCCAGCAGAATTATATTTAGAATTGGAAATTGTCATGTCTACCTGTAGAAAGCCAGCATAGAGACTGAGGTAGCAGATGAAGTCTCTGGAATATATACAGTCTGATCTATAGAGTTAGGTCCAGTAGAAATAGTTTATGATTGATCTGCTTGAAGTGATACTGTTTGACTGCAGAACAGTAAAGATGACCCATGTCAAGGAAAGATATTCAAGAACAAACATGATACAATCTGTCCAACAGAAACCTTGTGAGCAAATTTTAGAAGAAAGGCAAAGGAGTGTAAAAAATATAGGTTGCACTAAATACATTGGTAAAAATTGTCCAAAAAAGGATTGCCAAAGATGGTTTTAGTCAAAAACTAAACCATCATTGGTCATTTTTAGTTAAATAGCCGCTTTGACAACATGTATTTTTTGAACAAATGGTGAGTGATGGACTTACCTCACCTGATTTCAAGAAAACATATCATAGAATGGCAGCTCGTAGCCAGGTTAAGATAATGGAAATGGTCATTATATGGGAGTCATTAGAAAGGAAGACAAAAGGAAATGGTGACAGACACTACTAACAGGACTGGCTGAAGCTACTGGTGGAGTCCTCAGAGGCTTGACAGACTGATCTTAGACAGTAACGACTTGGAAACAAGAAATGAGAATGTAATAATTAAATTTACTGATAGTGCAAATTTGGGAGGCATCATCAATACACAGGAGAATCAGAATAACAAACAGGAAGAACTAAATGACCTGGTCAAGGGAGCTAACTGAGAAGAGACAAAATTCAATCATGCAAAGTGCCCTCTCATGCATTTGGCAAGATCCACTAATATAAACAGAGAGCTCATCAACTGGAAGTGACAGAGAAAAAGAAAGATTTACTGTTTTAATCAATCACAGAATGACTGTGACCCTCAAATGTTGCTGTTGTCATGAGAATAAATTTATCAGGTGAGGTATTCCCACTCAAGACAAGGAACTTATAAATCCCTCTGAATAAAGCTCTTGATGAGCTCTTGCATGGTCACACATGTGCAAGAAAGATGAATTCAGGCTGCAGAAATAGGCAATTAGTGCTACTAAGATGATCAGAGGAATGACGAACCTATCTTACACAAGGAGAGTAAAGGCACTTGGCTTGTTTAGCCTCCCTACACAAGAGAAGAAAACAGGGTATAATTGCCCTCTCTAAAAAATACCAGGGAACAGAAGAGCTGTTAAAGCCAAAAGATGGTGCTGGCACAAGAACAAATGAGTGTAAGCAGTCATGAATAAGTATGGGCTAAAATTAAATGGAGGTTTGTGTGAAAGGAGTGAGGTACTGGGACTGCAGTTACTGGATCAAATCAGAGGGGCAAAATTTAATTAGGTTTGAAATGAAGCTTCACACATCTCTGAATGAGATTATGTGGTGTGTTTTCTGGTGTTAAAAATGGACCAGACTCAGAAGCTCTCTTCCATTACTGTGGTTTTTGCTGCTATTTTTGACAATAAGAACATATGGCTGATATTACAGTCATACAAGTTTTTAAGGGCCCCTTTATGTGTTATAGGAGCGTACAGAAGATTTTTATATACTGTAGATTTCTTGAATGTGTTCATGGATCCACAGAAAAAGATTATGAGGGAAATTAATATGAACCACCTGTTCAGTCCATTCCATCACCAGTGCCATATTCTTAAATGTTCTGCACAGTTATAGTCACATATTTAAGGTTTCTGACACTTTTCTTGAGAGATTATTTCAGGGTCCAGTTAATCCTTCTTAATAGCAATTCCAAAATTACACTTTCCTGAGAACAATTCCAAATTTACCCTTTCCTTTGCGGTCATTACCCTACTCTTAACTATTTTCTGGAGGTGCAAAGCATTTCAGATGCTTCTCAACATTTAATGAATATTTAGTCATTTACATTTCCCTCATAACTTATCTTGCCATCCATCATTACTACAGCTCTTGCTATAGTGTTTGCAATTCTGTTGTCAAAGAAATCAATTATATTCTGCCAAATAGAGCTCAGGGGGTAGGAGAACCCATGTGTCTAACATTTCACTTTGAAAAATTTATACTATTTCAAAAAATGTAATACTGGGATTTTGCTTTTTCAAGTTAAATGCAAACCCTGGTGAGTTCTGAGACCAACACCTGCACCATTAATGAGAGTTTTCCTCCACAATGACCTCTGTGACTTCACCGATGGAAGCCCTGGTCTGATATTGCGAGCATCTTTTCCTGGAATAGCTGCCATTGACCTGAAAGCCCCTCTTTCTCACAGACACTGTGCTGGAACAAGTCAAAAACCTGTCTCTCCTCATGATAATACTCTGAAAGAAAAAAAGAAAAAAAAGAGAGTCTTTTATATGTTTTGAGTTCTTATATTTTTATTCATTGTTTAAAAATATATGTGAACACAGCCATGGAGGAGCACTGGGAAAGGGGCAGAGGAGCAGTTCCTTCTCTCTTTATCTGGGCCATAGCAGAAGCCAGCACCGAGCTCACCTTCAACTTTAAGGGACTGAAGCTGCAATGGCAGCGATGACCAAAACCCAGGCACTGTCAGAAGTAAGGATCTCAAGTGTATCTGTTCATTTTCTCCCTGAAAATAGGTTTAGATTCTTATGACAGTGCAGAAGATATTAATGAGTGAGAATGCTCGGACATTTTTTTACATTATCCTCTGAGTTTTATAAAGCACAATAGACAACTTCTCTTCTTTTAGCTCTTTCCTTAGACCTGTTCAGAAGAGCTATAAACAATTAGTCTCACAGTGTATCTAAGAGTACAGATAAATTTTTCTTTACATGAAAAAAATATATGCTGCCACATCTGCATTTGCTACACAGGATGCAGACTTCTATATTTATGTTTCCCCTCCTAGAGCCCTAGTAGGTAATTACTGCAAGCAGATGTGTAAAGGACACTTTTTCAGAAAAAACTGTTATACTTTCAGGTACAAGTCGATGAACAGTAGTTCCACCTACAAGAAAATAAATTTTTGCAACATTTGCTCAATTTTTCTAGCCCTGAACCTAAAAAAACCCTAAATTGTGTGTGGAATGCTAATAAAATCTTGACATAATCAATTAAGTTGCAAAATATGGGGGAACTAGAGAATTATGTTTATTGTTTCCTTTAGACAACAGTTGATTTTTACATAATACTGATGATGAGTTTTGTCCCCTCTTTGACGGATTAGCAGTGTTTAAATTTTCTGCTAAATTTGTTGCTTTTTTGTTTATTGGTAGCACAATGGGAGAGATGTCTCTGACAACCAGTGAGTCTCTAAGTTTCATGTAATAAGCACGTAAATCTGACTGCGTGTTTCATTTTTCTGGAAAATGGTAGATGTGCAACGAATCCAGCCAGGAGTGTCGTGACCTAATTTTTTCAAAGGGAGTGTGTTAGACCTAGATTTTCAGTTAATGGAATATCTTGGGAAAAGTATCTTTACAGCAATCCATCTTGATTGCTCTGGTAAGGAGAAATGGTTGATTTATGCATATGTAGATCAGAAAGAGACTGCTTAATGGTTTTTGTTTCTGCATTGTTGGTTCAGATCCAACAAGCCATCCCTGAGATTTAAACATCACTAATTTTTGCTGAGATTTGTGGTAGCTTCCTGGATGATTCTGATACTAAAAACTTGAAGTAAGTAATTGCTCTGTTCCATCCTAAGCAAAAGATAGCTGGTCTGCAGTAGTCTGATAACATACAGTATCCAGAGGAACAGCAGACTTCAAAAGATGGATATCTCCAAGTTAGAGGCTACATTTCCTATTCAGAAGTCCAGGTATTCATTTAAGGTGGCTTGGTGCTTGGTTACGTGCTTACACATACACTTTAATCAAATTCTAATTATTCATTCAGAAAAAAATAAGGGGCTATTCTTTAAAATTCAGTACTATAGCTGAATAAGTTATATAGTGTAAGAACAACATGTACATGAATAACACAGAAAATTTACCAATAAATATTAATATAGAAATTAGATTTAATAGTGCTTATATAATGATATGTTGTAGGTTGGTAGACACCTTCTCTTTGTTAGACTTAATAAACCAGTTTATCCTTGTGACTGTCCTTAGTCACCCAAAACCTTCCTTAACTAAAATAAGGACCTTGATTATCAAATCTTACCAGAAAAAAAATTATTGTTCCACCTTTGGAACTTGACCCCGTAGATCATTACAACCAACACCATGTTAGTTTCTTCCAAGGAAGAATATGCTGACATCATGGAAGGCCCAAAACGACATTAAGATGTAAAATGAGATTGGAAAGTCACAGATTCAAGACTGCTTAGTCAAAGAGTGGAGTGTCAAAGACACTATTTACATGCTACAAAACTCATTGCTGACAGAAGCTGGCCTATGGCAATGCTGCCACCCGCACCTCTTCCATGTTTATCAGAAAGAGCCAAGTTTTGCTATGAAATATTAATTTCTGGTAGATCCAGCGGCTGAACACTGTCAAGAGGATGTCTGTCAGCCTTGGAGGCAGTTGTATGTGTAAATTAATCACTCTGGTTTTATCAACAGCAAATGATTCTCACTAGAAAGTCTTTTCTTTTTAAAGGAAAAACGTCTCTCACTTTTCAGTCCACATCACTAAACGCAGGAGTACATCTGAACTGGCTGCAGCAGATTTGTACTGGAGATATTTTTCCATCACTTGATATTAGAAAGGGTAAGAACAACAGGACAAAAAGGTGTCTCTCTTTAGGGGAGAAAGTAAAGCTGATATGCAGTTTTTTGGCTCATCTTGTGATTCAGTTTTGCCAGCAAGTCTTTTGTTCAGATTGGATCAGATTGGCAGAGTTCCTGTTGGTAATCCCAGCAAAGATTCTGGCACAAAACATCTTCTCCAGAATTAGAACTGAAACTTCTTTTGTTAGGAACTTTAAAAATTAGTACTGAGAAGTAATGGTTGCTACTGAGTCAAAAAATTGAACAAAACAAAACAGGTTTTAAAGTATTCAATTCTGCCTTTGTCAGCTATGATACTGTGTCAAAACAAGAACCTACACAAGTTAACATGTTCATTATTTTCCCTTGAAACTTAAAAATAAACTCCCAGTTCTTTATTATTTTATACCTCTAGAACTGTGGAGAAACTTTGAGCCCTTACTGTGGCTCAGCCTGTACAATTTCCTGCTTGGAAGCTGCATCTTGGTTTTGTGGATACCTCTAAAATCACACTGATTTCAACAGAAGTAAGACAGAAGGATCTGAACCCAATGGCACAAGGTCTTTGCATCCTTTCTTCCCATCAGCAGCCTCTAGTCAATGGAAAAGTGCAAAGGGAAACTGGGTGACATCCAGGTGTGTCACAGAGAAGGAGTTACTGGATTACTTCATTTTCTTGCTAGAGTCTTCATGTAACCAGTTTCTAAAACATCCTGTCCAAAATGGAGAGCTTTGACATAAGGAAGTAAGCCCTGTGGTGAAAATAAATGCTTTAGTATGGAAAAAATAATTTCTGCAAAGTAATAGAAATTGTCATCTCTTGAACAGAAAGTATGAAGGGCCAGTTCTTTTAAACATTGTCGGGGGGTTTTTCCTGTGGACTGCTAAAAATTTTTAGCTCCTTTCAGACATTTTTATGGGTAAGATATAACTATATGGCATATAGGCTTCCCTTCCCTTCCCTTCCCTTCCCTTCCCTTCCCTTCCCTTCCCTTCCCTTCCCTTCCCTTCCCTTCCCTTCCCTTCCCTTCCCTTCCCTTCCCTTCC